>PISX010000414.1:60394-74750 GCA_004024625.1 Mellivora capensis | reverse complement strand
TTTTCTGTTTGTACCACTTAAAATCTTCTAGTGAGATCTCCTCACTTTGGGAAACACTGACTAGGTGATGGTGTGCTCATTTTCCACATGAGTAAATTGGGGAGGAAATTTATTCAAAGTTGAATTTGTAGTCCCACAGACCTTGTCTAGGCACTCATCCTCACCTTACCTTGCCTTCTCCTTCCTCCTTTCTCAGCCTTCCTCTTTTCTTCTCCATCCTCTAGGAGATTTTAGATGGATTTTTCTTTTTTTGTTTGTTTAACTGATGTGAGACATGATTTCATCCTAAGGAACTCAGGTCTTTCTCCAAACATTGCATTTCTTGTGCTTACTGGATTGTAGAAGTTGGGTATATGGTATACAGTAATTTTGTAGATATTTGTACTCCTATGTAAAGTATTTGTAGAAATAAATCTAAAGACATCATAAACCTTCCTTTGACTACTAATTAGATAATGTTAGAAAGGTAAGTTTGAAAAAAGATACTGCCAGCAGTTTTGAAACCGATATCTCAAGTGCAATAAAAAGTTTCTGTGATCTTTGTCTTTTAAAGTTTTGTAATTTACATTTACAATAATTATGAATTTAACGTTTTACTACATTATGTTTCAATGGAGACCATAGATACTTGATACAACTGTCATAACTGGAGTCTGTGGTTTCAGTTTTTTAAAGTCCATTTTAAAAAGATTGTTTACATTTTAATTTGATTTTTATTTATCTCTACAACTCTTTGAATAAGAAAAACTTTTTTTTTTTTTTTAACAATTTTATTTATTTGAGAGAAAGAGTGAGCAAGAGAGAGAGGCCATGCACCAGTGGGGATTGGGGCAGAGGGAAGAGGAGAAGCCGACTCTTCTCCTGAGCAGGAAGCCCAATGTAGGGCTCCATCCCAGGACCCTGGGATCATGGCCTGAGCTGAGGTCAGACACTTAACTGACTGAGCCACCCAGGCACCCCAAGAAAAACTTTTTTTTTTTTTTTTAAAGATTTTATCCATTTATTTGACAGAGACACAGTGAGAGAGGGAACACAAGCAGGGGGAGTCGAAGAGGAAGAAGCAGTCTTCCCACTGAATGGGGAGCCTGATGCAGGCTGATCCCAGGATCCTGGAATCATGACCTGAGCTGAAGGCAGATGCTTAACGACTGAGTCACTCAGGTGCCCCCAAGAAAAACTTTCTAATATCACTTTTTTCTTATTTAATTTTGTATTGTACCAGTTGCTACAAAAGGAATTTTGTAATCCTATTGTTGAAAGTTTGTTTCACTAGTTATTATATAAGAAAAATATTTAGTTCTGAATTATTTTATTTTGTTTTTTTTTTTTGTTGTTTTATTTTTAAGTAATCTCTGCACTCAGTGTGGGGCTTAAACCTACAGCACTCTCTTGGGGTCCTTGGGTGACTCAGTTAAGTGTCTAATTCTTGATTTCGGCTCAGGTCATGATCCCAGGGTCATGGGATCTAGCCCCTTGTTGGGCTCCAGGCTCAGTGTGGGGTCTGCTTGAGACTCTCTCTCCCTCTACCCCCCTGGTGCTCCCTTCCTCTCTGTCAAGTAAATCTTTAAAAAAAAAAAAAAAAAAAGGGCACCTATGTGACTTAGTCGGTTAAGCGACTGCTTTCAGCTTGGGTTTTGGTCCTGGAATCAAGTCCCGTGTTGGGCTCCTTGCTCAGCGGGAAGCCTGCTTCTCCCTCTGCCTGCAGGTGCCCCTGCTTGCGTTCCCTCTTTCCCTCTGACAAATACATAGATAAAATCTTAAAAAAAAAAAAAAAAAGTTTGCATACTCTCGCAACTGAGCCAACCAGGTGTCCCCTGAATTATTTTATTTCTTTTTATTTTTATTTTTTTAAAGATTTTATTTATTTATTTGACAGATCACAAGGAGGCAGAGAGGCAGGCAGAGAGAGAGGAGGAAGCAGGCTCCCTGCTGAGCAGAGAGCCCGATGCGGGGCTCGATCCCAGGACCCTGGGATCCTGACCTAAGCAGAGGCTTCAACCCACTGAGCCACCCAGGTGCCCACCCTGAATTATTTTAAATAGCATCTTTAAAATTCTTCATGGAAACATTTTGTACTTGGAAAGAAATTATGAGGAGTTTTCTTAGAAATCACAGTTATGAGGGGCTCCTGGGTGGCACAGTCAACTGAACATCTGACTCTTGGTTTTGGCTTAGGTCATGATCTCAGGGTTGTAAGAGCGAGCCTTGCCTGGGGCTCTGAGCTCAGGGAGGAGTCTGCTCAAGTTTCTTTCTCCCTGTCTCTGCCCCTTCCTGTGCTCACTCGAGTGCATGTGCTTTCTCTCTAATAAATCTTAAAAAAAAAAAAAGAATTGATAGTTATAATCCAGATCTAAAGATAATAGGCAGAGTTTACTTGGTGACATAATTTTCCTATTTTTTATTATACTTTGTTATGTAATGTCTTAGAATATTTACTTTGGATTCTTGATAAATCATCATGTGAAACCTATTCCTAATAGGTGTCTAATCCTAGGGACCAGGCTGGTGTAGTGTATGGCAGGCCAAACTTGGTTCAATGGATATCTTAATGAAATTTTTCTAATACTTGGCATAAACCAGAATATATGATTCACTGCTCTATGACATTTTGAATCTAGGGTTTTAACCCAGAGCCTAGCCCAGGGTAGGATATGTTGTTGTGCTTGGGTATATGAAGTAATGGAAACTTCATATCAAAGAGTTTGAAATTTTATTATTAAGCTCAACTGTGCTCTCATTTAGAATTTTACCACTTAAATTTTAAATAACAAAAACTTGATTTCTCTTTTGTCTAAGAGTGTACATTGAAATATTAGTGTTTTCCCTGTTAAAAAGAAAACTTTTTGTCTCAAACTGATTTCTTAGCTGAATTGTGTATTTATGTGTAAAATTGGTCAAATTAGTACTTAGTTTGTGACCATTGTCTTTCTCTGAAAATTTTGTAGTTAAGAGTTTTATTTTTTCTTAATCTGAAGTACATTGTGTGCTATCTTGGTGCTAATTATATGTAGCAGTCTTACAAGGGAAGTAACATTGTCATTTTTGCAGATTAGAGATGGTTTATAAGGTTCCTTCTAGTTTAAAATAAAATCTAAGAATCTTGGCAACCCCTCAGGTGTTAACATACGATTTAGGCGCCCTAGAACATAGAACTGCCAACCTTTTTTTTTTTTTTTTTAAAGATTTTATCCATTTATTTGATAGAGGGAGACACAGCGAGAGAGGGAACAGAAGCAGGGGGAGTGGGAGAATCAGGCTTCCCGCCAAGCAGGGAGCCCAATGTGGGGCCTATCCCAGGAGCCTGGGATCATGACCTGAGCCAAAGGCAGCCGCTTAATGACTGAGCCACCCAGGTGCCCCAACAACTGCCAACTTTTGTAAACCCAGACTTGAAAGCTGATAGGAATATTAAGAAGATTGATCTGACCTCTCCTTTTACTGAAGAGAAAATGGAGTACACAGGGAGTAATACCAGAGAAGGGTTGATGTTAGGTGTTTTGCCTTCCTTATGCCTCACTTTATTACTGTCTAAATATTAAGAAATTACTTTAACATCAAAGTTGGTATAGACATTTTTTAAATCTTTGTATAAAGAGTTAGAGTTTGGAAATAGGAATGTATGTATTACCCTTTTCAAGATTCAGGATGTGTCAGGGAAATAAAGGTAGCAAAAAGTAGCTTTCCAGATTTTGGATTTATTCCTATAACTTAAGGCTGTGAATGTCATGCTAAAGAGTTGAAAATGGGGAGCTAAAGATGAATTTTAAGTGGATTAGAAAATCTAAGTTCTAGGAAGTGAGAAAAGTAGCGAAAAGAACAGTTACAATAGTCTTAAGATTCTAGTGTGGTGAAAAGGTCTGAACTAGGTCTGTAGAGATTTGAGAGAGAATGAAAATGCTTTGGTCATTCATTAGCTTAATTGGGATGGGGACATAGGGAAAGAGGATGGTAAAGTGGCAGGGTAGGAGGAGTCCTTAGAGATTTTTGGCCTAGGGGGTGAGAGCTGGTGTTACTGGAACTTGGTACAGGAGTGCAAACAGAGAAAAAGCAGGTTTCAAAGAGAAAATAATAGGTTCAATTCAACATGTTGTTTGATGGAGCTTATGGGGTGTCCTGGTAGATATTGACAGTAGGCATTTGGATAGGTAGATTTGTGTTTTAGGAGAATAGTCTCATTTGAAATCGAAAGTTTGGGTGTCATCAGTTGGGAAGTACAGGTGAAAATGTGTGTGTGGTTGAGACCATCTAGCCCAGGATGAAAGGTTAATGTGTGTGTTGAGATAGGCCTTTCTTGCCCTCTTGACTTGATTCAGGGAAGGACATGTCTCAGACAGGATCTTTATGATCTTCATCTGTTAGGATATGACTACCTCTGAGGGAAGTATTTGCAAGGACATCTAAAAGATAGACATGGCTTACTGAATAGTCTTGACAATCTGTCTGTTTACATTCTCTCTATCCTTCCTGACTAGCCGATTCAAAGTACCACTTGCCATCAAAGTCTTTTCCAGTTCCCCCTAGGAAGAGATAAGTACTCTTTGGCCACTGGTGCTAGTTTCTCCATCAGGACATTTCTTCATAATTCCCTGTATCCAGACAGTTACCTATTTTTCTTTTTAAAATTGTAAGAATCTAGGGGTATCCAGCTTCATTTGTTTTTATATCCCTTGTGTAATCTAGCACAGTGCCCTGTACATTGAAATTGCCAAGTATTTGTTGAATTTAATTTTAGGATGTAGGAAAGTTTAGGTCTAAGAAGCAGCAGGAGTTTTCCACGTACTATCCTATTTGTGAAATAGCCTTTGTATTTATGTAGTGCTAAAAACATACGTTGGTTGTTGTTCTTTTATCTTGACTTCAAGTTTGAATGGTTTTTAAATTTCTTTTGGGTTTATTTCATCCATATGATTAACTAGATTTGTTTCAGGTTTGAAAGATCCTGGGGTGAAAGGTTTTTTTTTTTGTTTTTGTTTTTTTTTTTTAAAGGATTTTATTTATTTATTTGACAGAGATCACAGAGAATCAGTAGAGAGAGAGAGGAGGAAGCAGGCTCCCTGCCGAGCAGAGAGCCCAGATGCAGGGCTCGATCCCAGGACCCCGGGATCATGACCCCGAGCCGAAGGCAGGGGCCTCATCCCACTGAGCTACCCAGGTACCCCCTGGGTTGAAAGGTTAAAGATGTTTTATCTCTGCTGTTACACAATGGATTTTTGAAGCTGGGCGAAGAGAGATGGTACTGAGCTTTAGACATTAATGACTAATTAGTATGTCAGAAAGATTAGTGCCCAGAATTGTCTTTCTAATAAAAAGTAATTTAGAAGTCATATAGAGAGGAGCGCCTGGGTGTCTCAGTGGGTTAAGTGTCTGCCTTTGGCTCAGGTCATGATCCGGGGATCCTGGGGGGGTCCTGGGATTGAGTCTTGCATCATCGGGCTCCCTGCTCAGCGGGGAGTCTGCTTCCCCCTCTCCTTCTTTTTTTTTTTCAAAGATTTTATTTATTTATTTGACAGAGATCACAAGTAGGCAAGAGAGGCAGGCAGGGAGAGAGAGGAGGAAGCAGGCTCTCCGCAGAGCAGAGAGCCCGATGCGAGCCTCGATCCCAGGATCCCGGGATCATGACCCGAGCGGAAAGCAGAAGCTTTAACCCACTGAGCCACCCAGGCGCCCCTCCCCCTCTCCCTCTGATCCTGCTCTGTCTTTGTCCCATGCACTGTCTCTTGAATAATTAAATAAAATCTCAAAAAATAAAAGTCACTTAGAGATTGTTTGGTAGATTTTTTTCCTTTAATTTGTCAATTTTAGAGAATTAAGCCAAATTATTTTGTTTTCAGGATTTCTTTAAATGTACATTTTTCTGTTTATAAAAACAACTTTTTTTTCAAGATTTTGTTTATTAGAGAGAGAGAGATCACAAGTAGGTAGAGGCAGGCAGAGAGAGAGGGGGAAGTGGGGCTCGATCCCACTATGATCCCTGAGATCATGACCTGGGCCAAAGGCAGACGCTTAACCCACTGAGCCACCCAGGCACCCAAAGACAACTTATTTTCAAACAGAAAAGTAGAATGGAGGGGAAAAAAAATCAGCCATAATTCCCACACTTACAGGTAATTACTGGGATAAAATAGACTAAAATGTGCTTTTACATCTATGTGTGTCAGAATAGCTGAGTTCATTCTGAGAGTACAGTTTTATATCTTTTTTAATCCTTTAATTAATTATTAAAAGGATTTTTATTCATTTATTTGACAGATCACAAGTAGGAAGAGAGGTAGAAGCAGGCTCCCTGCTGAGCAGAGAGCCCTTGGTGGCTTGATCCCAGGACGCGGAGATCCTGACCTGAGCTGAAGGCAGTGGCTTAACCCACTGAGCCACCCAGATGCCCCTACATCTTTTTTTATTTTATTTTTTTAAAGATTTTATTTATTTATTTGACAGACGGAGATCACAGAGAAGCAGGCAGAGAGAGAGGAGGAAGCAGGCTCCCCACCGAGCAGAGAGCCCGATGTGGGGCTCGACCCCAGGACCCTGGGATCATGACCTGAGCCGAAGGCAGAGGCTTTAACCCACTTACCCACCCAGGCGTCCCCCTACATCTTTTTTTAAAGTGACATTTGCCCATTATAAAATCTTGATAAATATTTATTTATTTATTTTTAAGGTTTTATTTATTTATTTGTCAGAGAGAGAAAGAGAGCAGCAGGCAGAGGGAGAAGTAGACACTTGATCCCAGGACGCTGGGATCATGACCTGAGTCAAAATGTTTTGTGAACATTTAAGATGCTTACAAAATACCCTCATTGTATAGGTATACCATAATTTAGTCATTCTCCTGTGGCTGGATTTTTTTTTTTTTTCCAAGATTTTATTTATTTGTCAGAGAGGGCACACACGCAAGCAGGCAGGATAGGGCAGAGAGAGAGGGAGAAGCAGATTCCCCGCTGAAGAGGGAGCCCAACATGGGACTTGATCCCAGGACCCTGAGATCATGACCTGAGCCCAAGGCAGATGCTTAACTGACTGAGCCACCCAGGTGTCCTGTGTAGTTGGATATTCAAGTGACTTTCTATTTTGTACTGTTTATTTCTGGCCCTTTTCTTAGGATATATTTCTACAATTAATCCAGAGCGACAGATGTCTTCAGGGCCCTTCATGCATCCATTTTGTTCTGTTTTTATATGGGGGTTTTCAAAGAGGATAAGGAAAAAGTACATTCTACTGCTGGTGGGGCACGTCTTGGTAGCATCTGCTTCTTACTAATGGATTTCCTGAACAGAGCTGACTTATGTTCCATCAAACCATCTGTTGAGGATGGTATGGGGCACTTTCTAAGATGACCTCAAATGTTTTCTGACCACGTTCAAACAAACTCATTGCTCTGTAAGACTCTTTTTTAGTTAGTCTTTGAAATGAAGGAACAAAAAAATCTCTGTCACTCTCCATACTCTTGCTGAGAGCAACTTAAAATTTTTCGAAAGAAGTTCTTTCCTAGTTATTTTATTTATTCATTCATTTAAAGTTTTATACTTTGGGTTGCAGCTAATTGGTAAAGTTACTTTAGCTGCTTCTGACATGGACATCTTGGATTATTCAAGAGGAAGAAGTTTCTAAGTGGATCCATCTGAGGTATGGATTTCTTCTTGGACTCTAAAGCCCTGCTGTTTTGGGAATGTTGGGGCTTGTTCTTTTTTTTTTTTTTTTAAGATTTTATTTATTTGACAGAGAAATAGAACACAGTAGGCAAAGCTGCAGACAGAGGGGAGAAGCAGGCTCTCTGCTGTGCAGGGAGCCTGACACTGGGCTCGATCCCAGGACCCCAGATCATGACCTGAGCGGAAGGCAGATGCTTAACCAACTGAACCACCCAGGCGCCCCTGTCAGGGTTTATTCTTTGAAATAATGTCCGATTCCCATCTATTTGGCTCTTGCAAAGCACATAAGTGCAAAGGTAGGACTTTTGTTAGAGATACTGCTCTAAATATAAGTTCTTTTGTTTTGACTTTTGTCGCTCTTCCCATAAAGAGTAATAGAGTATGATAATCTCCTTAAATCTATAAGATGGAGATATTACTAGCTACTTTCAGTAAGAATTTATATAAAGCACTAAGCCATTGCCTGGCATATAATAAAGATTCAATAAATGGCAACTGACAGATTATTTTACAGATTTTCTTATATGTAAGCATTATGAAATTTCTTTAACTTCTAGGTGGAATGAAGAGTTATCAGTAATCCTGTTACTTTAGAAAACCAGCAATTGTAAAAGAAAAATGTCAGAGGTTCATCAGTACATGCAGTTTTCTGAGAAATGCCTCTACTATATTTCCATAGAAACACTGGTGACCTCTGACTTCTCAAATCAAGTTGCCTTCCTAAACTACTTTCACCTTCTGATTCTGTGGCCACAGCCTTGAAGCTGTGTGTTCTGTTGTTATTTTTTTAGAACGCCATAAAACTGAAATGTCATAATCTTGGGCTAGATTTTCTGCCTTTGGTCTGATTTCAAGGCTGTAATTACAAAGCTATAAGCCTGAAAAACTGCATGAAAGGTGATGCAGGTTGATTAGATGGAAGTTACTAATGTTTCCATAGAAATGTAGACACTACTGGTAAGTGACATTTAAGCGGAACAAGTATGTGGATACAACAGATTAATATAATTGGGAATCCTTGGCTTCCCTTCCCCCTACTCTTTTTTGCCCCTAAGATTTCACATTAAAACGACATTGGGAAAAGAGCATTGTTTTTGTTGTGGTTTTTAAAATGTGACCTTGATATTTGTAGGTGGAGAAAAGGAGATACGACTTGAAGGTCTGCCAGCCAGCTAGCTTCTGCTGTGTGGACTTGTGGTGCTATGTCCCTGCATTCAAAAGCATTTTCTATTATTTCTGAAGTATGGTTTGTCAGGTTGCCTGTGAGAAACAAAAGCTAATGGCCCAAGTGGCACTCCTCTCACTGGGTAGAAGGGAAAGAGGCAGATGTGAATTTAGGCTCAGCGAATTCAAAGAAAAGTGTTTTGGTATCTGCTTAGGTCTGGGATAGCTGCTTACAGGCTGAAACCTGGTTGTAGGGTGGGCCATGGTCTGACTATGTTTGTTTATCTCGGTCCCCCCGCCCTCTGTACCGAGCACACACATTTCTTCTTAGCCTCTATCCAAGCCATTCATTGTACCAAAAAGAGCCTAGAAGAAGTTGGGCAAGAGCCTTAAAAAAATTGGGAAGAGGTCCTAGAATTTAAGCAGCTGAGGATGGTTTACCATGTTTATGTTGGCTACTTCCATAGAGCTCTTTTTTTTTTTTTTTTAAGATTTTATTTATTTTTTTGACAGAGATCACAGGTAGGCAGAGAGGCAGGCAGAGAGAGAGAGGAGGAAGCAAGCTTCGTGCTGAGCCGAGAGCCTGATTCGGGGCTCGATCCCAGGACGCTGGGATCATGACCCAAGCTGAAGGCAGAGGCTTTAACCCACTGAGCCACCCAGACGCCCCTAAAATATTTTTATTTATCTATTTGACAGAGATCACAAGTAGGCAGGGAGGCAGGCAGAGAGAGAGAGGAGGAAGCAGGCTCCCTGCTGAGCAGAGAGCCCGATGCAGGGCTCGATCCCAGGACTCTGGGATCATGACCTGAGCCAAAGGCAGAGGCTTAACTCACCGAGCCACCCAGGCGCCCCTAAAATATTTTTAATTAAAAAAAATTCTTTGTGCTTGGGGCACCTGGGTGGCTCACTGGGTTAAAGTCTCTGCCTTTGGCTCAGGTCATGATCCCAGGGCCCCCCATCGGGCTCTCTGCTCAGCGGGGAGCCTGCTTCCTCCTCTCTCTCTGCCTGCCTCTCTGCCTACTTGTAATCTCTGTCTGTCAAACAAATAAAATCTTTAAAAAAAAAAATTCTTTGTGCTTTTAGTTTCCTGTTGACATTTTATTTTTTTGTTGAAATTTCAGAGCCACTGTATTGAAGTAGTCAGAGTTGGGCCGGCATCGACAAACTTCCTAGTATATACATATATTTTCTTTCCTCAGTGACTATCACCTGTAAAATGAAAACTAAAAACTCATGTATGGCAGTTAAAATCCTTTGTGATATGGTCCTGGCTGGGGCTTCATTTAGATCAGATTACCAGGTAATATTCTGTTTCTGCTCTCTGTTCATGCCGGGTACCTCCAGCTTCCTTTGTGTATGTTTCTCAAATAGCCCTGCTGCATTTGAAAATAAAGGCGGAGAACATTTTCTTTCTTTCTTTCTTTCTTTTTTTTAATTTGCTTGTCAGAGAGCAAGTGAGAGCGCAAGCAGGGGAGTGGCAGGCAGTGGGAGAAGCAGGCTTCCCGCTGAGCAAGGAGCCCAATTCGGGACTCAATCCCAGGACCTGAGCCGAAGGCAGATCCTTAACCAACTAAGTCACCCAGGCATCCCAAACGTTCTCATTATTGTAGCAACTTCTATTGGACATTGCTATTCTAGACATTAAAGTCAGAGAATAGTGAAACTGTTGTGTTCTCTCAGAATTTGATATTATGGTAAGAAATTCATTGTTGTGGCATTATATTTTATTACTGTTGGCTTTTGGAGAAAGAAGCAGTTCCTCAATATTTACTGAGTAGCCTTTCTTGGGATCTGGGACATGTCTCAACTTTGGGGCTAGAATATAACTAAGGATGAGACCAGATCTGATTGAAAGAAGGACAAAAGTTTCATTGAGGACCTAATCATGATCAGAAGGAGACAAGGCAGGTGGGAAATGGATACAAATGACCAGAGCTGGTTAGTTCAGAAAGGACCAGTGAATGACTGTTACATATCAGTACAAATCCTGGGTAAAAATTGTTGCTTTTTGGTGGGGAGTGTGGAGAACAATTTTTCTAGAAGCTGAATTCATGTCAGTGGCCCTGTCATGATGTGGTGTTGGAAGCACAGGAATCTGGAAGCACAGAGGAGGGACACTAACCAGAACAATATCAGAACCCTTTAGACCCCTGACTTCCTTCTGGAAGTCCTGTTTCACTTCCTATCTTACATTTAAAAAAAATTATTTATTTATTATTAAAAAAATTTTTTAAAAAAATTTATTTGTCAGAGAGAGAGGGAGAGAGAGCGAGCACAGGCAGACAGAGTGGCAGGCAGAGGCAGAGGGAGAAGCAGGCTCCCTGCCAAGCAAGGAGCCTGATGTGGGACTGGATCCCAGGATGTTGGGATCATGACCTGAGCCAAAGGCAGCCGCTTAACCAACTGAGCCACCCAGGCGTCCCCCCCCCCAAAATTATTTATTTGAGAGAGAGAGGGAGCAAGCAAGCATGAGCTGGGGGAGGGGCAGAGGGAGAAGTAGGCTTCCCACAGAACAGGGAGCCCAGGCGCAATCCGAGGACGCAGATCGTCACCTGAGCCAAAGGCAGATGCTTAACTTACTGAGCCCCCCCGCCAGGTGCCCCCATATCTCACATTTTAAACAATGTGTAGAAGTTGAATTACAGTTGACTGAGTGAAAAAAATATCATATCTCTTAATTAAAACATTTAATGTAATATTTTCAGGTTTGGTTTGTTTGTTTCTTGGATTTTGAAGCCAGTTTTCCCCGCCTTGTCTTCAAAGGTCCCTGAAAAGCTCATAGATTCAGTCACTGTGTCTCTAGTGCCTAACTTGGGCTTGAGTGGGTATAGGAGAAGGAGGGGAAAGGATTGGAGACCTGACCCGAGCCCTGACGTCAGAATGGTAAGAGAAGGCTCAGGGGGAGAAAACTGTGCAAAGGAATGGAGACTAAAGGTAAAGAGGATGGTGAATTTAGGGAGCTACAGTGTAGTACCATGTGGACGGAATATACACAGTTGGATGGAATGAGAAGCAAGAGATAAAAGTTGAAGTTGTAGACAGATCATGAAGGATATACATGTTTTCTGTTTTGGGGGAAAGATGTGATGTTTGATTAGAATTGTAGAATTTTGCCTTTTAAGAGCCTCCCCTTAATTTTGCTTATGTGCTGTGGAGGCTTCAGAATTGAGTGACTGGCATACAGTCATACTAAATCAAAACATTCCTAGAGTAATATTTATTTTGTAAAAGACACATAATAGAGTAAAATTGACTACTATGTCACGCTTAAATTTATTTACTGGCATTACTCATAGCTTTTATTTGTTCACATTTGGATAAAAATGGATACCCATAGTTTATTTAGGATCCTATTGTGGTAAATACATGGTATTGTCCTCAAAATGGTAATTGAAGAAAAAAATCAGGGATGCCTGGGTGGCTCAATGGGTTAAGCCTCTGCCTTAGGCTCAGGTTATGATCTCAGGGTCCTGGAAAAAAGCCTCACATCAGGCTCTCTGCTCTACAGGGAGCCTGCTTCTCCCATCCCATCTGCCTGCCTCTCAGCCTACTTGTGATCTCTCTCTCTCTCTTTCTCTCTCTCTGTCAAATAAATAAATAAAATTTTAAAAAGAAAAAAAAAAAAAGAAAAAGATCAGGGGCGCCTGGGTTGCTCAGTTGTTAAGTGTCTGCCTTCAGCTAAGGTTATGATCCCAGGATGGGATTGAGCCCCACAGCGGGTTCCCCACTCGGCAGGAAGCCTGCTTCTTTCTCTCCCATTCCCCCTGCTTGGTTCCTGCTCTCACTGTCTCTTTCTCTCTCTCTCTCTGTCAAATAAATAAATAAGGTCTTAAAAAAAATTCAGTAACTTTTTGTCTTTGTAGCCAGTCAGATTGAGGAGTCACTGATGTTTTTCTTTTCACCAAGTGCCTGTTGGAGAAAAGCTTGCAACCGTATCTTCCTTTGTATTAAAGAAAATTCCTAGATTTAGACCCATTTATTTATTTATTTATTTATTTGACAGACAGAGATCACAAGTAGGCAGAGAGGCAGAGAGGAGGAAGCAGGCTCCCCGCTGAGCCGAGAGCCTGATGTGGGGCTCGATCCCAGCACCCTGGGATCAGGACCTGAGCCGAAGGCAGAGGCTTTAACCCATTGAGCCACCCAGGCGCCCCAGACCCATTTATTGAGGATTACTTGCCACAAAGTAGGTAATTTATGTATATTCACCAAATCTCATGATCGTTGAACAGGAGGATTATTTTTATTCCCATTTCAGGAAATAGCCCTAGGGTAGTAAATTAAAAATAGCGGCAAATCCAGGATTTGAATCCAACTCTAACTCAGACCTGTGGTAAGTCAGTATAACTTTTGTGCTAAATTTTAGATTGGTGTGAGCACACTGACTTGATGATGCATATCATCTTAGAAACGGATCTGTGTTTCTTGTCCCTTTTAATTTTTTTTTTAATTTTTATTTTTTAAAGATATTATTTATTTGACAGAGAACACAAGTAGGCAGAGAGAGAGAGAGAGAGAGGATCAGGCTCCCCACAGAGCAGAGAGCGCGATGCAGGGCTCGATCCCAGGACCCTGGGATCATGACCTGAGCCGAAGGCAGAGGCTTTAACCCACTGAGCCACCCAGGTGCCCCCTTTTCCATTTTTAAAACAATTTAAGTCAGTAGCCAAAAGCCTTTGATTTCTCAGAACATTTCCTTATTTGTTTAATGTGTTATATTTTGTGAGGCAGATGGTTTTGGTGATATGTTCATGTATTTATGTGACTTAGGAGAGTCTCTTTTTTATTGAAAACTCTGATATCTTCTGCTGTTGTGTTGAATGCATTGAACATATATTTGGGGTTACTTCCAGCAGTGATTTGGATTCTTCTAGACAAGAATCATTTTGCCAGCTAGATCTGGTTATTGAGAATCTGGGCAAGACTGAGAATGGTATCGCCAGATCCAGCCATTCATTCCATCGACTTAATGTCAGGAGGTAGGATTAACATTGTTTTACGTATCTTCTCAGGCCGCCTGCACTAGTGATGATCTGTAAAACCAGAGACAGCATTATTAGCTGATGGTCTCAGGGCTGGGTGGAGGGAATGTAGATACAGTTAACTGACATCCATAATCCTTGCATCCATTGGAGGAATTTGTTTTAGGACAAATATAAAGATTCTTCCTTTCCTCAGGGGATAGCATATATCTGGAATTGCTGCATCAGGCATTGAATTTGCAAGCTCAAAATATTAAAAAGGTTCAGGATCACAGCAAGTAACTAAAGTGACATTAGGGTTCCATCCCAGGGCTTTGAGGATGAAGTCATGAATGGGTCAGTAGTTCTGCTATAAACTGCTCTTTGCTTTATAAACTACCACAGACACAGCCATGGATTGGATGGACCCTGGGGATTGCTTAGTAGTAGCTGACATATGTTGAGCTCTGACTTTGTCAAGTAATGTGAAAAGCCTTTATTTATTTTTGTTTGTTTTATCTTATATTTATTTATTTGTTTGTTTATTTAACAGAGATCACAAGTAGGCAGAGAGGCAGG
>PISX010000414.1:0-60294 GCA_004024625.1 Mellivora capensis | reverse complement strand
CTGACTGAGCTACCCAGGTGCTCCTATACAAACTTATACATAAAGTATCTCATTTATTTCTTTTAACAGATCTATAAAGTAGGTCCTGTTGTTAATCCCAATTTATAGCAGGGTTAGGGGCAATTCTCCTTGGCTCATATGGACTGAACGTGTCAAAGAGATAAGTCTCCAAAGAAAAATCAGGATGCCATTAACAGAAGAAGGGCGGGGGGATGATTGCTAGACAGATAAAAACAATAGATGTCCGCTTTAATGATTTTTCTTAGTATTTTCTTTGTTTTTTTTTTTTTTGACCCTCTATTTGTGTTTGATCTAGTTAATTTGAGTTCAGAATATTGTTTGTTTTCAGAAAATGCATTAAGTTTTGTCCTTTTTTGAGACTTCTAGTATAGTTCTTTTCGTTTAAGGTTCAGAATCTGAGGTTCAGAATAAAGAATGTCTTGCCTAAGGTCCTATCGCTAAACCAAAAGAATTTAGGAAAGACCTAATTTTCCCACTATACTACCTTACCTTCTCAGGCTTTTCTTCTGTTTTCAAGTCAGTTTATTAAGTAAATACTCTGTTTCACTTCTGGCAGGATGTCCTGTATTGAACTCATTTGTAATGCTGAGTTATTTCTTTACTGCTTTACATCTCTCTACAACTTTTCTGATTGCCATCACCTTCATGTATGTAGAACGACTTTGATGTTGCTTTGAGGTGAGCCTTCTCAGGGATCTTAGCCACTTTTAATAGCTGCCAAATTCTACCATTTCAGGTCCAATTCCCTTACTCAGATCTTCCACACAGTTTTCATGCTAGACTTAGATCTTCTAATTCTGTGACTGTGATGTAGAGGTATCCAGTTGTATATGTGTTTTCTGTTTACTTCATCCTGCAGTTGATCACCTCCATGCTGTATTGTCAGCTATTCTGGGCATAGAAGCAGCTCTACAAATGGTGGAGCATGGTTCCTAACCTTGAAGAGTTCAGTATCTTGTGGAAGAGGCAGTTATTGACATTGTTCCTGGGGTGCCTGGGTGGCTCAGTCGATTGGGTGTCTGATTCTTGGTTTTTGGCTCATGATCTCATGGTCCTGGGATCAAGCCCCATGTTGGGCTCCATGTTCAGCATGGAAGTCTGCTTGTCCCTCTCTCCTTGCTCCCCTCCAACTGCTACCCCTCTGTCTTCATGCATGTGCTTGGGCTCTCTCTTTCACAGATGAATAAATATCTTTTAAAAAATTGTTCATTTATCCTTTGGTGAATGCAGGATGGGCCTCTCCTGTTTTCCATGTTTCACAGTGGTGGTTGATATTTGATCTGGATCTTGAAGGATGAATAGTTCTTTACCGGGAGGGGGAGGAGGAGGAGGAGGAAGCACAGGTAGGCAAGAAGAGATGTGGCCTTTTTAGTGAATCCAAACAGTCAAGACTGCAGAAGACTTTAAAAGTTGTGGTGCTTAAATAGTGTCCCTACTGTTTGAATACCTCTTTTCCACATGACTCCCAGTGGCTGGTCTGGCTTATGATGGCCTAGATATGATGACAGAAAATGCTTTCATAGGGGGTGGGAAAAGTAAAAAGAAAGAAGAAGAAGAAAAAAGGAAGATGCTCTCATATTCCTCTAGTCCTAATTTTGCCCCTTTTGTTTTTTTTTAAAGTAGGCTCCATGCTCAGGGTAGAGCCCAATGAGGGGCTTGTCATAACTCTGAGATCAAGAGCTGAGCTGAGATCAAGAGTTGGACACTTGGTGGACAGCCGAGTGGAACAGCCACCCAGGCACCCCAGCGCCGTTATTCTTGAATTGACCATGGAGATATTATAGTTGATGTTTATTGAACAGCTTTATGCTAGGCTTGTGAGGTGATTTGGATATAGTTGTGAACAAGACAGGCCAGGTCCCTTCTTCTGTAGAATCGTCTCATAGTGGAGTTAGACATTGAACAAGTAATTTCTTGTTGATGAGTACAGAGGGTGGTAGGTAATTTTAGGGTGCTTTGACCTTGTGTATAGACAAGAGTACAAGGGCAAAAGAAGCTTTTCTGAGGAAATATTTAAGCTAAGGAGGAGTAGAAAGCAAACTGGAGAAAATTGCATCAGCTACATGTAGACCTACAGTATATTTGCTCTTCATTATGCTTGATTTTTCTCCTCAATGAAATAGCTACACATCAGTCAGACAGATGTAGCTCAGACGTTTTGGGCCCAAAATGGGCTTTGAGAGGTATTTATTCCTGAACTGCATTCTTACTAATGGAAAATTGCATCCAGTTGTATATGTAGTTGTATCCAGTTGTATATGTAGGTAAATAGCATTTGTGAAAATTTTAAGTAAAATTACCCTGTTTGATATTTTTCATAAGTTCATATTTTGTATATTTTGCTTTCTTTTGGAAAATAATTTTTAATGTTACATAGAGCATGTCAGATACTTAATGAATTGTAATCTTTCTGTGAATTTTTATTCTAACTAATATTGGCATGCTTATTCAGGCCTCATCACTACCTGTGGTAAGTGTGGTTACTCTTTCCATTTTTTAATACAATGATGAGGAAATGGAGGCTCAGGGAGGGATATACAGTAGATAAATGTAATAGAGGTAGGATTCAAATCCAAATTTGACTTCTCGGTCTGAATTTTTGAGTGACCTTAGAGTAATTCATGAATTATAATCTTTTTTCCCCTATTGTTTTCTCTTTAGGTTTTTGTCAGGATGAATTGCCAGAGCTTGACCCAGGCACTAGTAAGTTCTGAATGTTCCCCAGTGTTCGTGAGTAAGAACAAGATGTGTGTGTGTGTCCTTTTAAATATATAACTTTAGGGTGTCATTGGTGGCCATATTGACTCAGATCTTACTTTACTTTGGTTTATAATTATGGGGAGGACATCCTATCTTGTTATGCTTTCCTTTTCTTCTTATATTATTCATTGGTCAGAAATGTAATAATTTAGTAGAAAATTGGTTTGCAAAAAATTTCTATTTAAAATTAATCTCCTTTTTGTTGTTGAAACCAACAATAAAAATTGTGTTTTCATTTATGCACAAATACAACCATGTATTCATAACCACTTCTCTAAAGTATTAACTGATTTTGACATAATTTTTTTTTTTTTTTTCCTGAAATAACAGGGGTTGGAGAGGAGGATTTTTTTTTTTTTAAAGAGGGATTATGCTTGGTTTAGGTGTTTATACTCAATAACCTTTGTACCACAGTTTAATTTCTAAAGCACCTTTATCTATATTAAGATTGAGCTTACGGTTACGAGGGTGACTGTTTTGAGGTCTAAGTTAATGATGCTTTTCAGGTGTCTGTCTTGATTGTAGATAACCATTGGTGTTTCCAGTTGCTCTCAAAATATGGCATACATCATTCTGAGATACGGTTATTGCTATTAGAAATAGGGCATGGGAATATCCAATGTATAAAGACCTTGTTTTGCTTTAATGCCAAAAGGTTGAATAATAATTCAGATTTGAGAATTCATGAGATGATCTAGAGTTATTTTTTCTAGTTCTAGTACTTTTTAGGGTCATGAGACTGAATCTGCTGTTGATGTAAGCGGTAAAGTTTACCTTCTCACCATCTTAGCTAGTATCGGCTCTCTGAGGGTGTGGACCTTTTCATGTATTTTTCCCACATACCTTAACAATATAAAAATTCATGTCTGTTCAGCTAATACTTAGTAATTTTAAGACAAAATATGTCCTACACACTTATCAAACAGCAGGAAAATAGAATTGTCTTTCTAGAAGTTGTAAAGTTCAGAGTCAGCTTTATAGGTAGTATAGGCTGCCAGTATCTGAGTGAACGTAATATTTTCTCATTGTCCTTTTCTTATGAATTGCCTTCATTTAGGAGGAGGAAAAGGTAAATTCTTGAGTCATGGTCCTTTCTTGGATTTTTTAACATTAGGAAGGACACTGAGATGCTCTGAAATCTTTCAGACAGAACTACACAAAAAATGAGCCAGATAATTGAGAACCCTGTTAAACATTGCATGCTCTTGCTGCTCCAGGCTTAGTTCTAGTAGCAGTACACAAACAGATAAGTCTGGGTCCTGTCCTCATGTATTAATTTTATTGGAAAGTATTTACTTGTCTGGAATTACTTGAAAAGGGATTTTTTGAGCCTCTAATTTAGTACATATTACTCAAACTTATTCTCCTTTTCTGCACTTAATAGCAGTTGAAAATAGCTCCTGCCCATTTTCCAGGAAAGGCCCTCATTAAGATTATTATTGAATTATGCTTCCTTCTGGTCCATGTAATCCTAACTCATTGAACATTTCTGATTGAATCTCTAGCCAGATGTGGTGATTTTACACACCTGTCCATTCCATAAGAATGAATAGATACTGAATCATAATTTTGTATATGAGTTAGAATAGGAATCACCTAAAAAAAATCACTTTTCTTTTAAAAACTGTGCTTAGCTTATGTAGGCAATATTCTCAGTAATCCCATATTATCTTTGTGAAGTTAATAGTGTTTTTTCCCTCTCTCTTTTACAGTATCACTGTAGTACTATTATAATAACAAATGGGCAGAAGTAAAAATTTATAATCTCTGTCTCAGACATCTTGGGGTTCAAATAAGCATGCGCAGTCATAACAATTGATAGGAGACCTCAAGACTGATATGGACTGTATGTGTTGTCTTTAAGTTGGTTATGAATGTTGATACTGCAGATTTCATGGCTTCTGATGGGAAGAAATAACATTTTCTATGTTAATGTCTCATGACTTTCACATATTAGATTGAGAAAAATAGGAATTTCTCTCCAATACTTCTTTGGAATTTAGAGGCCCCAATGTCTCCTCTATCCCTCAAATTTTTGATAGGGAAAGCCTGCTCATGCTTGCTTATTTTGGAATAGAAAATACCATTGTTGCTGGTTTCCCATTGTGGTTGGCAGTAGTTGTAGATAGCAAGTTTGGGACAACAGGTAGGATGTGTTGGAACATAGATGAGGAAAAATATCTGACTTTGTCCTGTTCAGATGGCTTTTTTCCCCCAACCTTTTCTGTGATAGAGCATATGGGTAGCCATGTTTAGAATATGGGCAGCTGTTCACACTCTGGCTGCCTTCTTATGATTCCTGGGCTTCCTGGAGTCCAATGTTATGGCACAGGTTCAGGCTAAGTTCATTTCTACAAGAAGCATCTCTGTACCCTGCCCATTAGCATAAGCTAGGGACAAGGGCAGTCAAAGGTCAAGAAAAGTTCAAAACAGCATAACCTTTCTGTGCTTCTGTTTCCAAATAACCCAGTCTGCCTTGCTCCCCGAGTTTTTTCCTCAACCATCGTGTTTACCATGTAGTTGTAAAACTCAAGAGAACAAGGACTGATTTGATACAAGGGAAGTTAGAGAATAGAAGTCATTGTTGGTTAAAACAGGAGAAATAATTGATTTATGTTTGGGGGCCAATTAGGCTATAAAACAGGAACAGTAAAAGGACCTATGACTTTAGGACTTTAGGACAGCTACTTGCTCTGATTTCTGTCCCACAGACAAGGGGCTCCCCAATAAAGGCTGTCAGCTTTCTAGGCTAAATTATTAATTCCTTTTATGACTCTCAGGGATTGTAAACAGCACATAATACAGGAAAACAATTGATACTGTTCAGTTATTGGCCAGATAGAGGGTCAAAGGGTAAATAGTTGGATTAGCAACAGCTGTTCTTTCTCCTCAGTCAAACTTTTGTTTCTTATTATCTGTTTTAACAAAGTCCTTCCTTAGTTTTTGCCCTCTAAATCGTTAAATCCATTTCTTTCCTTGTAAATAATTATTGATCAAAATTGAAAATGCTCATATTTTAATTCAGTTTCCAAAGTTGAAAGTGAGCATTCTTTTTGTATGTGCTATGTTGTTTGATGTTCAGAGGGTATTATCCCAAGGAAAATAGCTACTTGAAGTTAGATTAGAAGCTTTTTAGCTATTTTTACCAGCTGCTTGAAGATCTTGGTGTAGCTTGATTAAAAGAAAAAAAGTTGCCTTTGTTTAAACTGATAGTAGTAGGATAATGCATGTTCATGTGGAAAACACTAAGAGAAAAATATAAACACCCCGATTCCACCACCCAGAAATAACCATTGTTTCTTATTTGAGATTATGTCCTTCCAGCTTATGTCTGAGTTTGTTTTTTACATAATTTGGAATCACAATATATGTACAACTTTGTATCCTGTCTCTCCCCTCCCCCCCATCATTACATTGTGAACATTGGTCTAAGTCATGAAACATTTTTCATAAATATTTTTAATGAATGGGAGGATAATTGTTTGTAAGGGAACAACTTTACCACCATATTTATTTAACCATTCTTCTGTTGTTGGGCATTTAGGTTTCCAGGTTTTTCTGCATTCTATAATACCACAGTAACATGTTTTTTTGTATAAGTTTTTTGTCTGCATTTCAAATGAACTGTTAGCATATAAACCAAAACTCTTCTTAATTAAGAGCATGGCCTCTGGCTCAAGATTGTTTGGGTTCCGTTTGGCTTCAGTATTTACTAGGTTTATAATGTTGGCTAAGTTATTTAACATCCTGGGCCTCAGTGTTTTCATCTGTAAAATGGGGACAATAAAAATTTATTTATACTTTACAGGGCTGTTGTGAGGATTAAATGAAGTACTGTACACACACATATATTTATATTTACATTTAAAACCATGCTTGGCAAATGATAAACACTGTTAAGTGTGTGCTGTTCTAGTCTATGTAACATAATGTTGAAATTCTTGGTCTTTCTGTATTCATGGATTGTTGTAACTCCACTTTATTCATTAAACTAGCCTGTGTTTCTTAATGACACAAAGATAATCATTCCACATGTTAGCAGGTATAAGTTACTGCTTCAAGTGAATATTCCCTCAGAAGAGCAGAGCTCATATATTGCTGAGTACTTTGGCCAAGACTGTTTTTTACCATCTGGTTGACTGTTAGGGTGTTTTAGTCCCCTTCCCCCCCAGCCAGCAGCAGGTAACCTCCCAAGTGACCATCTGCCAGCCCATTTATTTAAACTAATAGGAAACTAAAGAAGTTAACCCTCTCCTTATTTAAAACACATACTCACATTATGTAATCTTTGATCAGTACCATGCTTATGGTGGGGAAAAAATTTATACGATTAAAAACCCGACTATTAGTGTTTTAAAAACACTGCATACTTGGGATTCTTGGGGACTCAGACTTAAAAAAGAGATATATATATTTCCCACTACTGATCAAGGATCTAGATGTAGATAAATGGGCATTTAAAAAGAAACATGAGGGGAGCACCTGGGTGGCTCAGTCAGTTAAGGATCTGCCTTTGGCTCAGGTCATGATCCCTGCATCCCCAGATGGAGCCCCACATTGGGCTCCCTTTTCAGCCGGGAGTCCGTTTCTCCCTCTCCCTCTGCTTGTCCTCCCCACCAATGCCCTGCTTGTGCTCTCTCTCTGTTAAATGAATAAATAAAATCTTTATTGTGTATGTGTGTGGGTCTTCTTTTTTTTTTAGATTTTATTTATTTGACAGCATGTACACACATAAACTAGCAGGGGGAGAGCCACCCAGGTACCCCTCGAGACTTTTTGTGGATTCTTCAGACTACAAAAGAAGAATGTACTTCTCAGCTAGAGTCTTCTAGGTTCTGTCCACAATTATGATATTCTGTACCATGTCTTAATGGGTTCATTCCTAGTTGTCAAACTGTTTGTCACGATTTTTGATCTCAGAAGACACTTCATATAAGCCCAAGTATGGTCTACAGAGAGTGAATTTAAGGCTGGATGTTAGAAATCAAGGAAGGAAAGAAAATTAACATTTACTGGGTATTCTTTATGTTCCAGGCATTTTGCCTATATTCAGTAAGAATGAGGATTATATACTGTAAAATTATCTTAATTTTAAGTTTGACTTTGTAATACCTAGTCCATTGTTATTTTCTTTTCTCCCCACTTCTCTTTTTCTCTTTG
Organism: Mellivora capensis; assembly: GCA_004024625.1. Classification (NCBI taxonomy): domain Eukaryota; kingdom Metazoa; phylum Chordata; class Mammalia; order Carnivora; family Mustelidae; genus Mellivora; species Mellivora capensis. Next base: position 52,353 of record PISX010000414.1, on the reverse strand, counting down.
ATGTGTGTGCCAAGCTGTGCCAAGCTATGACACAGTTCATGGTTTAGTCAGGAAAACTGATATGAAACTTGTTAAGTGCCTTCTACTACTACTACTATGTAATAATAATAATAATAACAATAATGATTATAGCTAATAGTTATTACACACTAAATGTTTCACATGTAAGCACTCATAAAACATGTTTAAAAAAAAAAAAAGATGCTATCCTGATCTTACTGATGAGAATGTTGAGGCCTGGAGAGGTAAAAGACTCATTCCAAAGTATATAGTGGAGGAGTATCTGAGATTTGAGAGCTGGAGTGTGCGTGCGTGTGTGTGTGTGTGTGTGTTTTAAGATTTCATGATTTCATTTATTTGACAGAGGGAGACACAAAGAGAGGGAACACCAGTAGGGGATGTGGGAGAGGGAGAAGCAGGCTTCCTGCTGAGCAGGGAGCCTGATAGGGAACTCCATCCCAGGACCCGGAAATCATGACCAGGAGCGGAAGGCGGATGCTTCACCCATTGAGCCACCCAGGCACCCCTTGAGAGCTGTTTTTTAAAAATTTATATTATTGAAATTCAGTTAATTAGGGACTCCTGGGTGGCTCAGTGGGTTGAATCTCTGCCTTTGACTCAGATCATGATTTCAGGGTCCTGGGATAGAGCCCGCATCGGGGGCTCTGCTCGGCGGGGAGCCTGCTTCCCCCATCTCTGTCTGCCTGCCTCTCTGCCTACTTGTGATCTCTCTCTCTCTCTCTGTCAAATAAAAAAAAAAAAAAAATCAGTTAATTAACATAGTGTATCATTAGTTTCAGAGGTAGAGTTTAGTGATTCATTGGTTGCATATAACACCTAGTGCTCATTATATCAAATGCTCTCTGTAATGTTGGTTACCCAGTTACCCCATTCCCCCACCCTCTCTTCTCCAGCAACCCTCAGTTTGTTTCCAATGGTTAAACGATTTGTCTCTCTCTCTGATTTCATCTTATTTTTCCCTCCCTTCCCCTATGCTCCTCTATTTTGTTTAAATTCCAAATGAGTGAAATAATATAATTGTCTTTCTCTGATTGACTTATTTCGTTTAACTCCTCTTATGTCCTGTCTCTGGTTCTCTTGACTGTGACAAGTCTCAAATGCTAACGGAAGAGCCTAAAGCAGTATGGCTTATAACATACATAATGGTTTTGGTTTTTGTTTTTTGTTTTTTGTTTTTTTTTTGCATACAGAAGACTATTCTATTTTCTAAGTGTTTTTGGGCTCTTTTGCATATATTAGAATGATTTTGGACACAAACAGAATAATTCACTCTGTGGGATAGGTTCCCAAAGAGATTTCTTTTGTGGCTCAGGTTCAGGGTTATTCCACTACTTTTCAGACTGGTTCTTTCCTGAAACAAATGAAGATAGATTCACAAATCTCCCTTGTTTTTCCCTTTATTGTTCCCTTCCCTTCAGAACACTGTTAGTGATTTAAGTATTTCACATTCATAACTGTTCCAAAAGCCTACTTCCAAAACTTAAGCTGAATTTGCTAGATCAGGTCTCCTGAATGTGGCCTTTTGCTGGGGAGTTCTCTTCTGATAAGGATTCTTTTGAACAGGGTAGAGATGGGATGAGATTCAGAGCTTAGCCTCTGAGCTCTCATCCCCTTGACCTCTGCCCCTGTTACAGAGTTTATACCGACTTGGTAGGGACTCCCTGTGGAGCCAAGAGTTTAGGATTTGTTTACAATTGATGAAAAGATAGTTGTATTCAAAGGCTGTTGTTGGGCCCTTGGATAGTCATGGATCTCTGCCATTATCTCTGGTAGGTGCAGGGAATGCTGGGACATCTGGGTCTGGAGATTTGTAATGGATGACTAAGAAGGAATGAGCTCAAACCAAAGATAGATAGGTTGCTGCAATGTTTGCAGTAACATTTCCTGAAGAGGGAAAGATTTCTGCAGACCTGTGCTTTATTTCATTAAAAAAAAAACCCAAAAACTGAAAGTGGTTTAAATTCCAAGTATGAGAATTCTTCTCTTCCTTTTTTAATAACTCATCAGAAAATTTGCTGTTAAGCAAATGTATCAGGTAGTAGAGGGAAACACTAGATTATTGAAGCCATCTTCAAGAGTTATACATAGTTTAAAAAAAAAGAGTTATATGTAGTTTTATAAATTATTTTCTCTAAAAATCTTGTGCTCTAAGTATGCTGGGGAGAGATAGCAACTCAGTCCGAAGAGTCTTCCTATAACCTTTCTGGCCACACTTTGATCAACTAAGACCACACTTTTTAGCCTCAAAACCTGAAGGTACATATCTTTTTTTTTTTTTTTCCCCATCTAGTATTTGTTGTAGATGTGAATCTGGGGGAAAAAAAAAGATAAGCATCTTCCTCTGAAGGCTGCTAACACTCACTATAAAGCAAAATTAAATACATCGGGGGTGCCTGGGTGGCTCAGTGGGTTGGGCCTCTGCCTTGGGCTCAGGTCATGATCTCAGGGTCCTGGAATCGAGCCCCACATTGGGGCTCTCTGCTCAGCGGGGAGCCTGCTTCCTCCTCTCTCTCTCTGCCTGCCTCTCTACTTGTGATCTCTCTCTCTCTGTCCAAAAAAAAAAAAAATTTAAATAAATACATCGTCTGTTCGTAAGCATAGCAAAACAAACTCCATGAATATAAGATTCAAAGTGAAAATACATGGAGTGCCTGGGTGGCTCAGGCAGTTAAGTGTCTGCCTTCAGCTCAGGTCATGATCCCAGGATCCCATCCCCGAGTCAGGCTCCCTGCTGAGTGGGGAGCCTGCTTCTCCCTCTCCCTCTGCCTGCTGCTCCCCCTACTTGTGTGCACACACTCTCTTTCTGTTAAATAAATAAGTAAATAAATAATGATATTTTTAAAAAGTGAAAATTCAGTGTTACATCTTTTTCATCTCAACGTAAAATTCCATGTGCTAAATGTAGTCTGGCCTATGGATGTATTTTGTTTGAGTATTTATTTATTTATTTTAAAGATTTTATTTATTTATTTGACAGAGAGAGAGAGAGAGATCACAAGTAGGCAGAGAGGCAGGCAGAGAGAGAGGGAGACGCAGGCTCCCCGCGGAGCAGAGAGCCCGATGTGGGTCTCGATCCCAGGACCCTGAGATCATGACCTGAGCCAAAGGCAGAGGCTTAACCCACTGAGCCACCCAGGCGCCCCTGTTTGAGTATTTAAATAAAACATTTTAGTTGTCAACATTAAAAACCTGTAAGATTTTCGGGGTGCCTGGGTGGCTCAGTGGGTTAAGCCTCTGCCTTCGGCTCAGGTCATGATCTCAGGGTCCTGGGAAAAAGCCTCACATCAGGCTCTCTGCTCAGTGGGGAGCCTGCTTCCTCCTCTCTCTCTGCCTGCCTCTCTGCCTACTTGTGAGCTCGCTCACTCTGTCACATAAACAAATAAACCTTAAAAAAAAAAAACACCCTGTAACATTTTCATAAAAATTTGGAGTTTTGGCCTTCTTAATAAATTGGGACTAGATTTTTACATGACATCTGTTGACTGGAATAGAATAGTGGCTGCCCTCTTGATGTGAGCATGCATTCTCAGGTTTGTCACAGACCCAGATGACCTCCTTCAGTTTTGTCTCCTGTGTCTTCTGTAGGCATTTGAGTCTATAGCTTCTTACTAGAGAATGAAATTATCAGTGCAGATGAAGGTGTGGGAAAATGGGAACTATTATGAGTATAATTTATTATCTGTCAAAGCTGAAAATGTGCAGGCTTATTTTTTTTTTTTTTTACAGATTTAGTGTTTTAAAATTTAAAAATTTTATATATGTATGTATGTAGCAATTCACATCTCAGTCTTTATTCTATAAGAAATGACAGGTATGCAAAATATATAGTCAAAATGTATTCCTTTCAGCAATTATAATAGATTGTGGTTATCCATGCAATGGAGGACTACTATAGAATTGCTAAGGAGAAGGCAGATTTTAGTCTGGAAGAAGGATACACTGAACTGTTAACAGTATAGTATCTTTGGCCAAATGGGATCACAGGGCAACTTTCATTATTTTAATTTTTAACAAAGCTCTTGTATTAAGAATAAAGTACATATTTTATTTTTTGAGAGAGAGAGAGAGAGAATGCATGTGTGGGGAGAGGTGGGACAGAGGGAGAGGGAGAGAGAATCTTAAGCAGGCTTCATGACCCAATGTGGAGCCCGACACATGGGGCTTGCTCTCACGACCCTGAGATCATAACCTGAGCTGAAATCAGGAGTTGAATGCTTAATCCAGTGAGCCACCAGGCCACTTGAAAGATTTGTATTTTATTTTATTTTACTTTATTCTGTGTTATTTTCTTAAGGATTCATTTATTTATTTTAGGTTGTGAGCAAGTGAGCATATGGGAGAGGAGCAGAGGGAGAGGGAAAAAGTCAAGCAGATTCTGAGCTGAGCATGGAGCCCAGGCAGGGCTGAATCTGATGATCCTGAGAGCAGGACCTGACCGGAAACCAAGAGTTGAATGCTTAACCCCCGACTGTGCCACCTAGGCACCTCAAAGAGATAGATATAGGGGTGCCTGGGGGGCTCAGTGGGTTAAAGCCTCTGCCTTCGGCTCGGGTCATGATCCCAGGGTCCTGGGATGGAGCCCCGCATTGGGCTCTCTGCTCAGCAGGGAGCCTGCTTCCTCCTCTCTCTCTGCCTGCCTCTCTGCCTACTTGTGATCTCTGCCTGTCAAATAAATAAATTAAAAAAAAAGAGATAGATATATTAATTTTTTTAAAAGATTTTATTTTTTTATTTGACAGAGATCACAAGTAGGCAGAGAGACAGGCAGAGAGAGAGGGGGAGCAGGTTCCCTGCTGAGCAGAGAGCCCAATGGGGGGGCTCACTCCCAGGACCCTGAGATCATGACCTGAGCCGAAGGCAGAGGCTTAGCTCACTAAACCACCCAGGTGTGCCCCAAAAGAGAGGTACTAAAAATAAATCTCTGGCTCTCATTTCAGTTGCCAAATTTCTAAGGCTGTTCTACAAATTAAGCTACTCACGTTCTAGTTTCCCACCTTAGATCACAGATTTTTACATTCAGAATTCTCTTATCTTGAAATCTGCTCTAAGGGAATCAGTATCCTCAAGTAGCAGGAATCATCTTGAAGCCTGAGAACAGGATAAAAGCCTAGAGCAGTGTTTGCAGGCTTCTACTTGCAGCTTTCCCTCAATTCACAATCAAGCTCTTAAAATTGGCCTGCTTTTCAGAATCAGGTTTGATATACCATACTGTCGAGAATAAAGGGATCCTTAATTGCTTCTCATTTGATTGTGTTATCCTGGCAGTTGCAGGGTTACGCTGCTAGAAATGACCTTAATGGAAGATAGCATGGGGCAGGGTGCCTGGGTGGCTCAGTGGGTTAAGCCGCTGCCTTCGGCTCTCAGGGTCCTGGGATCAAGTCCCATGCTCGGGTCATGATCTCAGGGTCCTGGGATCGAGTCCCACATTGGGCTTCCTGCTCAGCAGGGAGCTTGCTTCCCTCTCTCTCTCTCTGCCTGCCTCTTTGCCTACTTGTGATCTCTGTCAAATAAATAAAATCTTAAAAAAAAAAAAAGATAGCATGAGGCAGTGGAAAAAACATGAATGAGAGTTTGCATCTTGGCTTTTGCCACTTCTTTGCTGAGTGACCAGTTCCTTTATCCATACAACAGTAATAATCCCTGTTATGGGTTGTTTTAAAAAACAAGGGAGGTAATATATATGTCAATTCTTCAGCATCTAGCTGCTCTAGCCAGTCCTGTATGTTTCTTTGCTGAAATACATGACAGAGGGTTTCTAACTTTTTGGATTATTCAGTGAGCATTTACTGTATGCTAATGGTTTTAAAACATTATCTCTTTTATTCTCGCAATTCTTATGATGTTTTCAACTCTTGTTCCCTCCATTTTACAGATGAAGAAACTGACAGTTTAACACTTGGCCAAGGCCACACAGCTGGTAACTGGCAGAGCTGAAGCTTGTATGATTACAGAAACACTGTACTTTTTATCTTTTTAAAATAGTGGTATGATTTACGTATAGTGAAATGCACAGTATAAGGTTCAAGCACTTTTTACAAATGCATGCGCCCTTGTAATCCATGTTCTGTCAAGATGCAGAACATTGTCATCCCTTCAGAAAATTGCCTCATGCTTTTTTCTTAGTTGATTGTACTGTTCTACCCCAAGAAACATTAACTTCTGATCTGTCATGATTGGTTTTTGTTAGTTCTAAAATGTCATATAAATGTAATCATACAACAGGTGCTCTTTTGTCTCTGTGTTTTACATCATAACGTTTGAGACTTACCCATGTTGTTCCAGGTTTTAGTAGTTTATTTTTTTATTGCTAAGTCGTAGTCCATTGACTATATCAGTTTCTCTATAGCACCTGTTGATAACCTGGGCTGTTTGTGGTTTTTGGCTATTATAAATAAAACAGCTGTGAAAGCTCTTGTACAAGGTTTTTTGTGGCTGTACAATTTTATTTCTATTAGACATATATAATTGTTAGGTCATATCGTAGATGTATGTTAAGCTTCTTGAAATTGCCAGTTTCCCAAATTGTTAATATATTGTACAGTTCCAGTAGTGTAGGAGTTCTAGTTTTTCCACATCTTTACAAGCATTTGGTGTTAACTTTTAAATTTTAGTCATTCTAGTGGGCATGTAATGGATTTTTTTTTTTTTTAAGATTTATTTATTTGAGAGAGCACGAGTTTAGGAGGGGCAGAGGGAGAGAATCTTCCAAGTCGACTCCTTGCTGAGTGCAGAGCCTGATGTGGGGTGATCCCATGATCCATGATTATCATGACCTGAGTCAAAACCAAGAGTTAGATGGTTAACTGACTGAGCCACCCAGGTGCCCTGTTAATTTGCTTTTCCCTAATGACTAATTATGTAGATCACCTTTTCATGCTCTTATTGGCCATTCATATGTCACCTTTTCGAAGTGTCTATTCAGGCCTGCCTGGGTGGTTTAGTTGGTTAAGCATCTGCCTTTGGCCTAGGTCATGGTCTCTGAGTCCTGGGATTGGCAGAGTCAGGCTCCCTGTTTAGCGGGCAGTCTGCTTCTCTCTCCCCCTCTGCCCCTCCTCCTGCTTATATGCTCTCTCTCCCTCTCTCAAATCTTAAAAAAAAAAAAAAAAAAAAAAAAAAAGGGTCTTTTCAAAGTCTTCTGACTATTAAAATCATGTTCTCTGTCCTATTATTGAGTTGTGTTTTTTAATTAGGATACAAGTCCTTCATCAAATATGTGGTTTGAATATTTTCTCCCAATCTGTGGCTTTCTGTTCTATTTTATGAATATGTTTTTTTGATTAGCAGAAGTTTTACATTTCTAGGAAGTCTAATTTATTCATTTTTTTCTTTTATGATTAATGCTTTCTGTGTTCTAAGAAATCTTGGTGTACCCTGAGGTTGCAAAGGTGGTGTTCTGTGTTTTCTACTAGAAACTTTTTTTAGTTTTTACATTTATGTCTTTAACCTATCTCAAATTAAAAATTTCATATGCTTTGAGGTAGATGTCCAAGTCTTTCTTTATGAATATTCATTTAAGTGCCATTTGTTGTAAAGACTTTCCTCATTGAATTTTTGATGCACTTGCTGAAAAATAATTTGATATTTATATGTATGAGTCTATTTATAGATTGTATTCTCTTCCATTCATCTGTTTATCTTTTTACCAGTACTGCAGTGTCTTTAATACCATAGCTTTATAATCAGTCTCAAAATCAGGCAGTGTTAGTGTTCCAACTCCATTTTCCCTTTAAAGTTGTTCAGATTATTTTGGCTATTCCAGGGTGTTTTGTTTTGTTTTTCATTTCCCTGTAGATTTTAGAATCAGTTTTAGATTTTAGAATCAATTTTTTTTTTTTAAACAAAGAAGCCTCACGAGATTTTGATTGGATTGTATTGGTCCTATCAGTTTGGGGAGAGTTGTCAATTTAGAACTGAGTCTTCTATGAATTTAGTGTATCTTTTCACATATTTAGAACTTACTTGTTTTTTTCTCATCAAGTTTTTTGAACGATTAGTGTTGAGATATAGTATATCTTTCTTTAAACTTACCCAAAATACTTTTTTTATGCTATAGTAAATGGTATTATTTTAAAATGTTGTTTTCCCACTGTTTGTTGCTAGTATAGAAAAGCAATTTTTGTGTATCGAATTTGTATCATATAACATTGTTAAGTTTGTTTCCTAGTTCTAGTAACTTTTAAAAATAAATTCCTTGGGACTTTTTGTGTGTATATCTTTGAATAAAAACAAGTCTACTTCTTCCTTTTTGATGTTTATGAGTTTTGTTTATTTTTATTACCTTATTGGATTGGCTAAGATTTCTAGTCTAGTAGTAGATAAAAGTGGTGAAAATGACATTATTGTTTTTTTTTTTTTTAAAGATTTTATTTATTTATTTGAGAGAGAGGCAGTGAGAGAGAACATGAGCAAGGAGAAGGTCAGAGGGAGAAGCAGACTCCCCGTGGAGCTGGGAGTCCGATGCGGGACTCGATCCCGGGACTCCGGGATCATGACCTGAGCCGAAGGCAGTCGTCCAACCAACTGAGCCACCCAGGCGTCCCTGACATTATTGTTTTTGAACTTAGTGGGGAAGTGTTTAGTATTTCACTATCAAATATGTTGTTAGCCGTAAGATTTTTTTTAGATTCTTTTTCTTTTGTATTTAAAAGTTGTGATAAAATACACATAACATTTACTATCTTAATAATTTTTTAAATGTACAGTTTAGTGCTATTAAGTATGTCCATATTACTGTGTGTGTAGCCATCACCACCGTCTATTCACAGAACTCTTATCATTTAACACTGAAACTCTGTACCCATTAAGAATAGTTGCTCATTTCCCCTAGCCTCTGACAACCACCATTCTACTTTCTGTCTTTTGTGAATTTGACTATTCTCGGTATTTTATATAAGCAGAATCATAGTATTTGCCCTGCTGTTTGTGGCTGCTGCTGCTGCTTTTCTTTCTTAATTTTTTTTTTTTTTTAAGATTTTATTTACTTATTTGAGAGAGAGAGAGTGAGTGAGCAAGTGAGCATGAGCAGGGGGAAGAGGCAGAGGGAGAGGGAGAAACCCGGACTCTCTGATGAGCAGGGAGCCCAACTCAGGGCTCAAGCCCAGGACCCTGAGCTGAAGGCAGACACTTAACTGACCAACTGAGCCACTCACGTGCTCCCATGTGTGGCTTCTTTTCCTTAGCATAATGTTTTCGAGGTTCATCTATGTTGTAGCATGTGCCAGAATTTCCTTTCTTTTTAAGTTTGAATAATAGTCCATTGTGTGTGTGTGTACACACACACACACACACACTACATTTTGTCTATCTCTCCATTTGTTGATGGACACTTGGGCCACTTACACCTTTTGGCTTTTGTGAATAAAGCTGCAAATATGAATGTGCAGTATTTTTTCAAGTCCTTATTTTCAATTTTTTGGTGTATATGCACTGGAGTTGCTGGAGCAGATGCTTAACTGACTGAGCCACCCAGACACCCCTTATTTGTTGTAAGCTGTCTTTATCTATTCTGGATATTAGCCCTTTATCAAATACATGATTTGTAAACAATTTCTTCCATTCCATAGATTGCATTTTACTTTGTTGATTGGGTCCTTTTATATATAGAGATTTTAAATTTTGATGTAGTACAGCTTAACTTCTTTTTTCCTTTGTTGCCTGTGCCTTTTGGTGTCATTGCCAAATCCAACATTATTAAGCTTTTCCCTGTGTTTTCTTCTAAAAGTTTTATACTTTTAGGTTGTACATTTAGGTCTTTGATCTATTTTGAGGTAATTTTTGACTGTATGGTATAAAGTCAAGATTCATTCTTTTGTATGTGGATATTCAATTTTGCCATCACTGTTTTTTGAAAGGATTGTCCCTTCCACCATTGAATGGTTTGGAAAACCTTGTTGAAAATTATTGGCCATATATATGTGAGAGTTTATTTCAGGGCTCTGTATCCCATTTCATTTGCCTGTATGCATGTTTTTATGCCAGTACCACACTGTTTTGGTTCCAGTAGCTTTGTAGTAAGTTTTGAAATCAGGAAGCTATGCATTTTTTTGTAGATGCCCTTTATCAGTATGAGGAAGTTCACTTGTATTCCTAGTTTGTTAAGTCAGAGCCTGGGTTAAGAGGTTCTTAACCTTAGGCCATACTACCTCCAAAAGATATTTATTCATTTATTTAACTCGTTATTTTGGACATACTCATTTTTATTTTATTTGTGTGAATCTGGTTTTTTGTGTGTGTGTGTGTGGTCATAAACCAACTATCTGGTTTTCTCTGTTGTTTTGGAAAGTCTCTTACTTCAAATTTGAAGTCACCATCTAGTGGTCTTCTGGAAGCACAGAGATGAGAACCTGTGGTAGTGCATTGGCACTTATTCCCACTTAGTCCACAAGGTGGCAACAGGCCCTAACTGAAGAGCCAAGAACAAGCAATCAGACTGAAAAATAGAAGAACGTGCTTGTAAAATTCATAATGAAACAGAATAGAAAACCAAGATTTTGTGAAAAGTAGTGCTGCTAAACCTCAGACTCTGAGAGAAGGAATGAACCTTTAGCTCATTGTAAAATCATGCATGGAAACTCTAATTAAAATATGTCAGAATCCGTTTTGCTGCCTCCCTTTCCTCTCAGACTTCAAAATCTTGGCTTATTCAGAGGCTATCCAGTTGAATATTGGGAGTTCAGAGGAGTAAGGTGATAGAGCGAACCATTAATGCAAAGAGATCTGAGTTTGGGGAGTGGGTACAAGAAGGATGTGTGCATATATCCCAGAGTTGAAAAATCTCTTCCAGGAAAACGCAGGAAGAGGCATTAACAGCTCCATGCTGTCCTTTGAGTTTGGGACTCCTTTCCTTGGGCATCAAAAAAGGACTTTTTATGAATGTTATAGTCTAAGGTGTGGGGTTTTCTTATAAAAATGGAAATTGGGAGAACAGAGATTATCCTGGACAAGGAATTAAGGTAATGATGAAGGAAGAAAGTCTATTAAGGGTATATGAGATTCCAAGAAATCATGGGCAGGATATATGGGGCTCAGAATATATGGGGTGAGTTTCTAATGCTCCTGGAGGTAGTTTAGAGAAAAAGTTTGGGAGAACTGCTAGGCTGGAAGTAACGTGACCTAGCATCCTAGAGCAGCTTGCTTGGTTATAGCAGTGATACCCGCTTTTTTGACCTTAGTCAGCTTAGGCAGAACCCCATTATCTACTTAACTGCGTGTTCCTGTTTTCTATTGGAAATGGGCTATTATATACAAATACGTTTTAGGGCAAGGATGATAAACGTGCTTTAGCGATTGAGGTAGGACTGCTATTGAAACATGACATGTACACACCAAAGACTAATCATGGGAAAATTTAAAATAAGGATACTCTTGATGCACTGCCATCCTGTCATACACAACATATATTAAAATGATTGGAAAATGACGTTGCTAGGGGCTCCTGGGTGGTTCAGTCAATTAAGCGCCTGTACTCTTGGTTTTGGCTCAGGTCGTGGTCTCGTGGGTCATGAGTCAGGGTCTGTGCTCAGGGGAGTCTGCTTGAGATTCTCTCCCTCTGCCTCTCCTGTTCATGCACATATGTGCGCGCTCTCTCTCTCAAGTAAACAAACCTTTGAAAATGACATTGCTGAATGAGCTATAACCGAAGATTAAAAAGCAAGAATAGCAGCAATTGAAAACTACCACTAATTTTTGCAATAGTGATAATGGAATTCTTCTAAGAACTGCAGGATTTCCAACTGACTTTATATGTTTATTAGTTGTAAGGTTTTTTGCAACATTGTCACCCATTTTGTAGCAGCCGGGCTTCTTGGTGGAACACTAAAAAAGTGGAAAGACTAGAGTCTCTTCTTAATTTTAGTTTGTAAACAGAATTTTAGTAACAGTTAACAGGTTACTTGTAATAAACGTTATTCATAAGTAGAAATGAATTGAACATCAGCCACTCATATGGTGATTGAATGTTGGATTAATTCATCAAGAGGATCTTTAAGTTCCAATCTTGAGAATCCTGGGGCTAAAGGATTGGGAGGGAAGAGGAGAAGGTAGAAAAAGGTAAAAGGAGGCTCAGTGCAATGGGCCTTTGGAGCTAGGTGTGAAATAGAACAAGAGTGTTTTTCTGAGATTTAAAGTAAAGTCTTACCATTGTGTATATGTATGTATGTGATCATAGTGTATGCACAGATGTTTATAATAATAGCTCTAATACTGCCGAATTACTCCTCATTATGTGTTCAGTCCTGTTGACAATCATTATTTGTTGTGTGAGTCTAAAACCAAATGATTCTTCTAGGAATTGTTTTTCCTTATTGTTGAATGGAGTAGATCTGTGTAATTGAGAAGGAAATAAAATCCTTTACATAATAATTTTTGTGCTGGGACTTTTGTTGATTTTGTTTGGCATCTGGATTATTTAGCACCTCAGTTGTCTAGGAAGCTATCAACATAACTATAAGATGTAGTAAAAGCCAAACCCTAAATGGAATTCTTATCCAAATAACCTTAATTGTGACTTTAGTCTCTGTCCCTTTCTCTTTTTCTGTTAGAGATTTTGTTAGACAAAAACTTCAGATTAAAATGCCTTATATTCTTTCCTAATAGCAATGATAATTTTGGCCCTTGACTATAATTCACTAGATATATATTATTGTCTTCACATAAGTTAAATAAATGTGATTTGTGGCCAGTTAGTTTCAGCCTCTGACTTTTTTTTTTTTTTTAAACAAACTAGTAAAAATATCAGTAAGCAAATACATCTGCTAAACAATATTGGTAAATTATTAGAAATGATCCTACAAATGCAGGTGAAAGATAACAGGGTCATTTTCAAAACTTCAGAAATACCATGGGACTAGAAACAAATTTGGGAGAAATAGATGTTGATTGGGGAGTTGGTATGGCTGTTCACAAGTTAAAGTGCTATCATGTGAAAATAATACTTCCCAACAGGAATTACTGTTGATTAATCTTCTTGATATACTTAGTGCCCTTCAGATCTTAAATATTAGTGAAATAATTTTTACGTAATGTTCAGGTTGTACAAGTTTAATCTATGTAATACTGAAAGAAACTACCTTTATTGGGGCTTCTCATGTGACAGATGATGTGATAAGGACTTTATTCTCACCTTATGTAATTCCTGTCACAACCTTAGGAAGAAGATGGTGGTTCCCAGGTAAGAAGCTGAGGCTAAAAGTGAAGATCATACTCTTCATTGTCTGTCCGTCATAGTCAAAGAAAACTCCAGAGCTTAAGAGAATAGGATCTAATCTTAGGGGTTTGTAAAGAATCCTGGTATAGCCAAAAAAACATAGGGTGAACACAAGTAGCTATATGGTGGAGAAGTAACTGGTCTAACCAGAGTATGAGTGATGTGGATTTCTGGGAAATATAGACCGGTAGCAAGGGAGAAACCAGAGGTGTTAACTGGAGTAGTTCAGTTGCAAGGAACAGAATACCGTCCCCTCCCCTGCCCTGCCCTTTAAGCCAGGTTAAAATGGGGACATTTGTGGAAAATACAGGGTTTCTCTTGAGGCTAAAGGATAGAACATTCTTTTGAATTTCATGAAGGGTTAAGACCAGAATTTCTTTCGCATCTCTGCGTGGTCATATGGAATCTTATTTCTGCTTTTCTGGTGCCTCTGCTTCCTATTTCTTTTCTCCTTCAAACTAATATTCTTTGCTTCTGTATCCATGATGGAAAATGGCTGCCTCTGCTCTGCCTTGTCATGTCTTTCCAGCATCCGTGCTCAGCACAGGCTAACTGAAGCATTTGTGTTCAAATTTTAAATGCTCAGAAGAGAAGATAAGCCCAGCTTGGGTGAGGTGTCCATTTGTCTTGTCAGGGGCTGTAGCCCCTTGACTATTTAGTAGAAGGTACAGATCCATTTTAAGGAGAATATGAATAAAATAGACAGATTGTCTGACATAACTTTAGTCAAGTAGTGGGCCGGATGGAGGTGGTGGAAATTCACCATTAAGCCTGGCTTTGAGGGACAGTGTATAGGTAGGGCAAATTCAGGGGGATGGTTGATTTGGAATTATTTGTCAGCCCTGGGGTGGGAGGGCATGGGGAGCTGGCAAATGAAGTGAGAATCCAGGTATTAGGTGATGCCCAAAATTTGTCAAGTAGAATAATTTCGAACTACCCAGTTGCTGGGTGGGAGTACAACTATTAAGACTCAGGACTTTTGGGTCTTGGGATGGTAATGACCAGAGGGCCAAGAGTTAAGCCCAGGCTAGTAAGCAAGGAACCCATGAGATAGATACACCCAGGCATGCTTTGGGCTTAATTACAGTGGCCAGGCCAGCTGTAGCACTCAGTGTCCTTCTTTGTATAGGACCTGTTTGAGTACCTACCTGGTGACAAGATCTGAGGTTGTCTGTGTACTCTTATCCTAGCCTTGATTGGCTTTAGGGCTGTTCAGGTTGTATATACATGTACAGAGTACTAGTGACTCCAGTAGTTAGGGCTTTTGGGAGGTGGAAACTGAAAATAACTACCTGATACTCAAATTTTTGTATTACTTCCTTCTGGAATTGAAAACAATTCCAATATTCTAGAATACCTTTATTTCTCTGTCTTCCCCAGGGAAATTTTTTCTCTTACATATATATATATATATATATATATATATATATATATATATATGTATGTATACACATATATATATATTTCTTTTTTTTTTCTTTTAAGATTTTATTTATTCATTTGACAGAGATCACAAGTAGGCAGAGAGGCAGGCAGTGAGAGAGAGGATGGGAAGCAGGCTCCCTGCTGAGCAGAGAGCCCAATGCGGGGCTCGATCCCAGGACCCTGAGATCATGACCTGAGCCGAAGGCAGAGGCTTTAACCCACTGAGCCACCCAGGTGCCCCTCTTATGTATATTTTTGAATTGAGTTGTATTTGAGCAGTTTAGGTATTATGGCACTTGGGTCTAATTCCAGGAAAACAGATTTGATCTCAGACTGTTTGGCTTTACCAAAGTTAGGATTTTATTGCTTAAGAGATTTATAAAAACATGTCTGAGGAGGAGATTCATTTCTGGCAGGAGAGTGTGAGTAGGCCAACAAATCCTGCCCCCCAAAATCAGCTATAAAGCTGGAAAAAACTGTCAGAAACAATTACAGGCTTATAACAAGTTAAGAAGTATTTATTCATGAAAACCACTGAATTTTGTATCAAACACAAGTTTGTGATCTTGCCCAGGATTACTCCCCTTTTTTTCAGCCCTGATAGTGTAGTAGTTCAACTAGAGTAGGGTAGGCTATGAAAACCAGCAGTTTTATTACTCTTTGTGGGAGGGGGGCTCACTTCATTTGGAATATTATCAATTAAAAGTTATGATCTCGTGGCAAATGAAATTAGGAGAGCCAAGCAACTCTACTAGCCTAAGGTTATAGTCGTATTTGGGGCAAACAGTGGAACAGCAGGCTAGAGAGGGCTTTAACAGAGAGCTCTGGAAGGTGAGGCAACTGCAGGGAGTTTGATAAGCTCTCCATTTATCCTGTTGCCTGGAGGCTTCATGCGCAGTAAAAACCATTGCAAGCCCAAGCCATCTACACAGTTTTGGCCAGTGGAAAGGTTGTGTGAGAAAGCCCAGCAGAAGGTAAAAATTATAGTAGACTTGAAGGCCTGAAGTGAGAGTATGCTCCCCATCCCAACTTCAGATCGATCAGCAGGGAATATAAGGGCTCAAAGTGAGCACTACCTCTGAACCAATAAGTAAATTATGCAGACAGAGGGGTGACAGAAGCCTGGCTTCAAAATAAAAACAAGGGAAAAAATCCTGAAGCACCATACATTGTAGGAGAGACAGATTTCACAAACTTTTTCCTGGAAAGTTAGTAAAAACAAGACCAAAATGCACCACCATCACAAAACCTTAGCTGAGAAAAACTCAGAATCTGGGGTTGTGAGTAGTACCTTTTACTTCATATGTTCAGTATTGAACAAAAAAGTTTAAAGATGTGCAAAAAACTGAAGTGTAATCCATACTCAGGGAAAAACAAAACCAATGAGTAGGAACTGTCTCTAGTGATTCCAAATGTTGGATCTGGCACACAAAGACCTCAAAGCCATTAGAGATATTTCAGTTAAATAAAGGGAATCTTGGTTGAAGGGTTAAAGTAAATTATGATGACAATGACTCAATGAATAAAGAATCTCAAAGAGAAATTTTAAGAGAAAACAAAATGAAAGTGCTTGATTTGAAAATTATAATAACTGAAATGAAAAATTAACTAGGCTGGACTCAACAGCACATTTAAGATGGCAGAAGAAAGAATTGGTGGACTTGTAGGTAGGTCCTACAAAGAACAGGAAAAAGCCTGAACAATGAATAGAGCCTCCAAGATCTGTGGGACAACATCAAATGTATACCTAAGAATATACATATATAAAAGGAAAGGAGTGTGAGAAGAGCAGAAAATATGAGAAAAAATAGTGGCTAAATTCATCTGCAGATCCAAGAAACTTGATGAACTCAAGCATGATAAACACATTATCAGTCAAACTGTTGTAAGGCAAAGAAGGAAAATCTTGAAAACAGCAAGAACAAAATGATGCATCACATACAAGGGAATAACAGTAGGATTTACAGCTGACTTCTCATCAGAAGCAAGGAGGTCTGAAAGCAGTGGGATGTCATAGTTAACATGTGGAAAGAAAAAAGCCCAGTAACCAGGTTTTCTTTAGCAAAACTCTTCTTCAAAAATGAAGGCAAAGGGGCGCCTGAGTGGCTTAGTGGGTTAAAGCCTCTGCCTTCAGCTCGGGTCAGGATCCCAGAGTCCTGGGATCGAGCCCCACGTCGGGCTCTCTGCTCGGCAGGGAGCCTGCTTCCTCCTCTCTCTCTGCCTACTTGGGACCTCTGTCTGTCAAATAAATAAATAAATAAAAAATCTTAAAAAAAAAAATGAAGGCAAAATAAAGACATTCCCACATAAGAAAGGCAGAGGATTTGTTGATAGCAGACCTGCCTTAAAATATTAAAGGAAGTCCTTAAGACTGAAAGGAAGTGACAACAGATGGTTACTCAAATCCCTAAGAAGAAATGAAGAACATTGGAAATGGTAAGTATATAGGTAAACACAACTGTATTTTTATCTTACTATTTTAATAGGATTATCTTTATTCTTTTAATTTTTGAAATGACAAGATTGTCTAAAACAATAATGATAATACTGTATTATTGAGATTCTAACACATTTATGGTAATAAAAACAGAAAAGAGATGGAATAGGAGGGGTGCTGGGTGGCTCAGTCAGTTAAGCAGCTGCCTTCCGTCAGGTCATGATCCCAGGGTTCTGGGATCAAGCCCCTTGTTGGGCTCCTGTTCAGGGAGGAGCCTGCTTCTCTCTCTCCCCCTGCAGTTCCCCCTTCTTGAGGTCTCTCACACTCTCTCCTTCTTTCTGTCAAATAAAATCTAGAGAGAGAGAGAGAGATGGAATAGGAGATATATTGGAGCAAGTTTCTGTATTTCCTGGAGTTAAGTTAGATTATGATAAGTAAAAGATGTATCTTGTGATGCCTAGAGCAACCACAAAGAATATAACAAAAAAATAATTGCGATGAAGTCAACAGAGGGATTAAAATGGTATGTATACCAGAAATATTTTGCAAAGAAAAAGATAGTAAAGGAGAAATAGAGGTTAGAGATTAAAGACAAAGACATGAAGCAAAAACAGCAAAATGGCATACATAAATGCAACCATCTCAATAATTGTATCAAATGTAAATGGACTAACTGCCTGTTCAAAAGGTGTAGGGATTGTCAACCTGGATAAAAAGGCAAGATGCAACTCTTTGTTGTCAGTAAGAGATATACTTTAGATTTAAAGACACAAAAATGTTGAAAGTAAAAAGATGCTAAAAAATAGATCATACAAACAGTAACCATAGAAGAGCTGGAGTGACTATATTAATTATAGATAAAATGTACTTTAAGAAATATTACTAGAGACCAGGACATTTCATAAGAATGAAAGGATCAAGATGAGGAAAATATAACAATTATAAAAATACCTAACAACAGCCCCAGAATATATGAAACAAAAATTGACAGGAATTAAGAGAAATAAAAAACTCAACAATAATAGTTACAGATTTTAATGCCTCACTCTCAATAGTTGATAGAAGAACTAGATGGAAAATTAGCAAGGATATAGAAGATTTAACACTGGCAACCAGCTCATATTTATTGAATACTCTGTGCAGAATATACATTTTTTTCAAGGGCACACAGGACAGTCTCTAAAAATATTCTGGGTCATAAAATAAGTCTCAATTATTTTTAAAAGATGGAAGTCTTAAAAGGTATGTGTTATGACCACAACAGAATTAGAGATCCATAACAGAAAGAAATAGAGGATATCTCCAAAATTTTGAAAATGAATAGCATACTTAAAAATAACCCATAGGCCAAAGAAGAAATCCAAAGGGAAATTTAAATATATTTTGGCCTGAATGGAGATGAAAACATAGCATATTTCATGGAATGCAGCTAAAACAGTACTTAGAGGAAAATTTATAGCTTTTAAGTTTATACTAGGAAAGAAGAAAGGTCTCAAGCGTTAATCTAGGCTTCCACTTTAAGAAACTAGATAAAAGATGATCTTGGGGTGGTGGAATCTGTGGAGTCTGCTTAAGTTTCTCTATCCATTTCCTTCTGCTTCTCTCCCCTCTCAAATGTTTTGTGTGTTTTTTTTTAAAGAAAATAATTATTTATTTGACAGAGAGACAGGGAACACAAGCAGGGGGAATCAAGTCAGAGAAGCAGGGTCCCTGCTGAGCAAGGAGACCGATGTGGGGTTCAATCTCAGGACCCTGGTATCATGACCTGAGCCAAAGGCAGATGCTTAATTGACTGAGCCACCCAGGCGTCCCTCAAATAAATAAATAAGTCTAAAAAAAAAAGAAAAAGAACTAGATAAGAAACCAAACCCAGGGGCGCCTGGGTGGCTCAGTGGGTTAAAACCTCTACCTTTGGCTCAGGTCATGATCCCAGGGTCCTGTGATTGAGATCGGGCTGTCTGCTCAGCAGGGAGCCTGCTTCCTCCTCTCTCTCTGCCTGCTTCTCTGCCTACTTGTGAATTCTGTCAAATAAATAAATAAAATCTTAAAAAAAAAAAGCAAACCCAAAGCAGGATAATTTGGGGATTTAAAAAAAAAATCTTTATTAACATGGCATGCTACAGAGGTCAGCAAACTGACATATGGATAGCTATTTTTGTAAATGAAATTGTTAAATAAAGAAATAAAACTGTCTTTTTACAGAAATGTTATAATTTCATATTTATAGCAAACCAGAAACAAATAGAACTAATTGAGTTTAGCAAGGAGGTCACTCAAAAGAAATTAAAAAGATTGTAAGGGAAAATCATGAACAACTTTCTTTGAACAAATTGGGCAACTTAAATGGAGTGGTCAGATTCCTAGACACAAATGCTGAAGGCATGAATTATTAAAACCAGCTCATGAGGAAATGGAATATATGAATAGACCTATAACAATTAAATAATTGAATCAGTAATTAAAAATCTTACTGCAAAGAAAAGCCCAGCCCCAGTTTTGTTTTGTTTTTCTCATTAACAGAAGTATTTATTGATGCTATTTATACAGTAAATTAGGTTGAATGTGAAGTTTTGGATAGCTTGAATACACCATTTTTCTTGTGCACAAAGATATTCTCTCATTGACAAATGGGCATTTCTCTTTTAATTCCAATAGTTTTTTGCCCAGATATTGGCCTGTCAAATATTAAAAAATTAGTTTCTATTAAACAAAACTAAATGTGATTCCATGGAGAGTTATTGTATGATTACCAAACACATCTGATGTTAAATGTCATTGAAGTGCTGCTTGATCATCTCTGTCAGTTTGTGCTAATTAAGACAAAGGGCTGGGATTTATAAACCCCAAGAGTCTTATGTGAACAGTCTGCATATAAAAGTTGTCTTTTTGCCTGGTGAAGGGGTATCCATGAAGCTGTGGACCTCTGATGAATTAACAATTAAATGTTTTCTGTGTTATAACAAACAAAACAAATCAGTAATTAAAAATCTTACTGCAAAGAGAAGCCCGGGCCAAGTGGCTTCATTGGTGACTTCTATCAAACATTTAGAGAAGTACTAAAACTAATCCTTCACAAACTCTTTCAGAAAGTAGAGGAGGAAAGAACACTTCCCAACTCATTCTTGAGGACACTATTACCTTGATAACAAAGCCAGACAAACATACATTAAGAAAATTGCAGAGCAGTATCCTTTATGAACACAGACACAGTGATCTTTTTTTTTTTTTTTAAGATTTTATTTATTTTATTTGACAGAGATCACAAGTAGGCAGAGGCAGGCAGAGAGAGAGGAAGGGAAGCAGGCTCCCTGGATGCAGGGGCCCCATCCCAGAAACCTGGGATCATGACCTGAGCCGAAGGCAGAGGGTTTAATCCACTGAGCCATCCAGGCGCCTCCAGACACAGTAATCCTTAATAAAATATTAGCAAACCAAATTTAACAACATAGAAAAATGGATTATAGATCATGATCAATTGGACGTTATCCCAGGCATGCAAGTTTGGATTAATATGTATAAACCAATATACCATGTTCTCTTAAAAGGCTAGTTGGTGGGTGCTTGGGTGGCTCAGTCGTTAAGCGTCTGTCTTTGGCTCTGGTCGTGATCCCAGGGCCCTGGGATCGAGCCTGGCGTCGGGCTCCCTGATCAGCGGGAAGCCTGCTTGTCCCTCTCCTACTCCTCTTGCTTGTGTTCCCTCTCTGTGTGTCTCTCTCTCAAATATATAAATAAAATCTTAAAAAAAAAAATTTCTGGGACGCCTGGGTGACTCAGTTGGTTAAGCGGCTGCCTTTGGCTCAGGTCATGATCCCAGCGTCCTGGGATCGAGTCCCACATCGGGCTCCTTGCTCGGCAGGGAGCCTGCTTCTCCCTCTGCCTCTGCCTGCCACTCTGTCTGCCTGTGCTCGCTCTCTGTCTGCCTGTGCTTGCTCTCTCTCTCTCCCTCTCTCTCTGACAAATAAATAAATTAAAAAAAAAATTTCTGTTTAAACTACTCAGCTCTGTTGTTGTACTGCAAAACAGCGATAAACTATATGTAAATAAGTGGATATGCCTGTGTTTTATTGCAACTTTACAAAAATAGCTAGTGCACAGGTCATAGTTTGCTGTCTTGTAATAAACCATATTAATAAAAGGTTTTTAAAAACCCCACATGATCAGCTCAGTAGATACAGAAAAAACAATTTGATGTAAATGATAAAGTGTTGCAACAAACCAGGAAGAGTGGGCAATGTCTCACCTTGATAAAGGCATCTATGAAAATCCCAATACTAATATTTAATGGTGAAATATGAATCCTGTTCTCCTAAGACTGGGAACAAAGTGGATAAGAATGTCCACTCTTAAATCTACTCCTACCACTTCTTCACTGGAGTGTTCTGCCTAGTGCAATGGGGTGGGGGTGGGAAGGCATCTAAATTACCCAAGTAATTCACAAAAAAAAACAACAGATCTGAGTTTAAGCAAGGTCACAGGATACCAAATACACAAAAAATTAAAAATTTTTTATATACTAGCAACAATCCAGAAATGAAAGTAAGAGAATTCCATTCATGATTGGCTTCATACTTAGGAATAAATTAAACAAGAATTAACAAGATTTACACTAAAAACTATAAAATATTGTTGAGAGAAGTTTAAAAAGACCTAAATAAATGGAGAGACGTTCTGTCTTCATGGATTATGAGTCCAAATGTTAAAATGACATCCCCAATTTGATGTATGGATTCAATGTTATCTCTCTTAAAAGAAAAATCCCAGCTGACTTCTTTGAAGAAATTGAATCCTATGATTTATGTGGAAATGCAAAGGACCTAAAGTAGAAGAGCCAGTACAATTTTGAGAAAGCACAACATTGGAAGGACTTTTATTACATGGTTTCAAAAATCCACTATAATAATCAAGAGGGTGATAGATTGGTGTAAGGACAGATACTAGAACTGGATTGAGAGTTCAGAAATATATAGTTGATTTTTTTTTTAACTTATTTGTCAGAGAGGGAGAGAGAGCGAGTGAGCACAAGCAGACAGAGTGGCAGGCAGAGGGAGAAGCAGGCTCCCCGCCGAGCAAGGAGCCTGATGTGGGACTCGATCCCAGGACGCTGGGATCATGACCTGAGCCGAAGGTAGTGGCTTAACCAACTTAGCCACCCAGGCGTCCCTATATGGTTGATTTTTGATACAGGTGCCAAGACAGTTCAGTGGGGGAAAGAGTAGTTTTTTCCAACAGATAATGCTAGGAAATCAGGTATCTGCATGCAAAAACAAAAAAAGACAAAAACCTACCCCAAAACTCAGTCTCTTAATTTATACTAGACACAAAAATTAATTGAAAGTGGATCATACACCTCAGTCTGAAACTATAAAATGTCTGGAAGAGTATCTTTGTGACCTTGGGTTAGGCAATAACTTCCTAGACATGACACCAATGGCACAAGCTAAAAAAGAAAAATTTGGTAAGTTGGCTTCATTAAAATGTAAAACTTTTGCATTTCAAAAGACATTATTAAAAAAAATGAAAGACAAGCTATAGAAAGATTTGCTTATCTGATAAAGGAGTATCCAAAACATAAAGAACTCTTACAACTCAGAAGACAAGCTAGTTAAAAAAAAATTTTTTTTTAAATCAAAATTTTTTGTCATGATTCCACTTACATGTGATAACTAGAATAGGCAAATTCATAGAGACAGAAAGTAAAATAGGGGAAATGGTCGAAGAATAGGTTGTTTAGGGGAAGTGTGGAATGGATAGTTACTGTTTAATGGGTAGAGAGCTTTTGTTTTTCTTTTTTTAAATTCTGAAAATAGGGGTGCTTGGGTGGCTCAGTCAGTTAAACATCTGCCTTTGGGTCAGGTCATGATCCCAGGGTCCTGGGATCGAGCCCTGCATCGGGCTCCTGCTCAGCCTGCTTCTCCCTCAGCCTGGTTCTCCCTCTCCCTCTGACTGCTGCTCCCCCTCCTTGTTTTCTCTCTACCTCTCTCTCTCTCTCTCTCAGATAAATAAAATCTTTAAAAAATAATAAAAATTTTAAAATTCTGAAAATATTCTGGAAATGGATAGTGGTGGTTGTTGCAGTCTTCTGAATTTAATGCCACTGAATTGCACACTAAAAAAATGTTTAAAATGGTAGACTTTGTTATGTATATTTTATCACAAAATAAATGAAAGAAAAAACATGAGACAAAAGACTTGAACAGACATTTTGTCACATAAAATGGTGTTCAACATCCCAAGTTATTAGGGAAATGTAAATTAAAATCAGAGTGAATTTCTACTGTACACTCTCCGAAGTGGCTGTAGTCAAAAAGACTATAAAAATCTATTGGTAAGGATGTATAGCAACTGGAAACATTGTGCGTTGCCATAAGAATGTAAAATGGTACAGTCACTTTAGAAATCAGTTTGGAAATTTAATAAAAAGTTGCACATGGAGCGCCTGGGTGGCCCGGTTTCTTAAGTATCTGACTCTTGACTTTGGCTCAGGTCATGATCTCAGGCTGTGAGACTGAGCCCTACATTGTGCTCCACACTTGGTGTGGAGCCTGCTTAAGTTTCTGTCTCCCTCTCACTTTGCCCCTCCCCAAATCCTTTTCTTAAAAACAAAACAAAACAAAAATGTTAAATAGAAACTTACATATGATGCAACAGTTTCACTCCAAAGTATCTACCCAGGAGAAATGTAAATGTATGTCTACACAAAGACTTGTATATGAACGTTTATAGCAGCATTATTTATAATGGCCAAAATCTGGAAGCAATCCAAATGTCTCTCAGCTGGTAAAGGGATAAACAAAATGTGAAATATCCATATAATGGAATGCTATTCAACAGTAAAAAATAATGAACTACTAACACATGCTACAGCATTAATAAGTTTCAAAAATATTATGCTAAGTGAAGGAAGTCAAACTGAAAAGACTACATATTATTCCATTTATGTGAAATATCTAAAAAAGGCAAATTTAGGGGCGCCTGGGTGGCTCAGTGGGTTAAGGCCTCTGCCTTCGGCTCAGGTCGTGATCCCAGGGTCCTGGGATCGAGCCCCATATTGGGCTCTCTGCTTGGCAGGGAGCCTGCTTCCCACCCCCTCTGCCTGTCTGCCTGCCTACTTGTGATCTTTGCCTGTCAAATAATAAAATATTTAAAAAAAAATAAAGGCAAATTTACAGAGAATACAGATCAGTGGTTGGGTCTACAGGTAGGAGTGACGATTGGAAATGGGCTCAAGGGGATTTTGGAGTGATGAAAATGTTCTAAAATTGGATTGCTGCTATAGTTGCACAGCTCTAAATGAGTAACTAAAAGTCACTGAATCGTACATTTACAATGCTTAAATAAAGCTGTAAAACTAAAAAGTACCTAAGATTGGTTGGATACTTTTGGATAAAACTGTTTTGTGGGGGTTTTTTGATAAAGTGGTTTTAAGTTTGTCAGGTGACGTCCTTACTGGTTTGTGATGTCTCATATTACTCTGGAGGCCTAGACCCTCCCTGCTCCCAAAGCCTTACCTTATGCCTCTGCCTCATTAAAGTGTGTTGGAAAACTTTCTCTTTGTTGGGGAGAACTGACTCAACTGTTCGGAGTGTGGCTCTGATGGACTGTCTAGGCAGATGATACTTAGAGAAAAATGCTTACTTTGAGCCCCAGGTTATAGATAGATCAGTCCCAGCTAGACATCTTGCAAATACGTCCTGCGGGTTGACAAGTAGGTGAGAGTTTGAGAAATGAGGGCATATTGTCTGCTGAAAGAGAAGAGCCCATGGAGTGGTACCATCACATACAAGGATGCTTTTGGCTGTATTACTATGTCCTGTGCTTTTCACTGTTGTTTTTTGTTGTTGTTGTTGTTTTGTTTTTTTGCTGAGGCCTCACAACAGTCCTGTGAGATAGGAGAGGTATCCTTAGTTCCCATTTTACAGAGAAGGAAGGTTTACAGGGTGACTCCTTTGTCCAAGAGCATACAACTATGGCAGAGTTAGACTTAAATTCAAGTTTTCTGACTCCATATTCTAAACCACTTCTTTTATACTCTGTGTTTTGCCTCAGTTGTTTACTGGGAAGAGGAGCAGAAGGGGCAATTTTGACTGATTGCATATGTTTTCAGTAGATTTAGTCTGAAGAAAAGGAGGGGAAGTTAGACTAGAGAATAAGTTCAGGGGTTCTATAGCAAGTATAGTAATCAAGGACAAACCTGATACCTGGTAGTTATTAAAATTATATACCTGGGTTAGAACTATAAATCGTGGCACAGATGGTTTGAAGCTATCCAGTGCTTGGTTCAAGGAGCAGACCACTTTCTGAGTCATAAATATAACTGTGCCAGAAATCAAAGGAAATTCATTTGACAGACATTTACTGAGCGTCTACTCCATGCCAGGCTCCTTGCCAAGATACAGGATCACAAGGTCCAGTTGGATCCTATTGAGAAACGGCTTGAGAGGACAGAAGTAGGCTGGAATTTCCTTCATCGTTTTCATGCTCTGAGGCTGATGTGTCTGCCTTCCAAAGTGACCACATCCACATGGACCTGGAACCTGTCACTTTCTACTATCCTTGTAGCTTTGTTTTCTACAGGTTCCCTTTCTTGATAAAAATAGTCCATCTTTTCTTCCTTTGCCACTGTGGATTCTTCAGTCTGCTTTTCAGCCAAACATAGGTAGATCTTTCATCTAAAAGAAATCTTTGCTTTTAAAAAAAAAGACATTTAAAAATAATTTTCTTAATTGTTGAAATAGTTGATGCTTATTGCTAAACACATGGAAGGCATAGATGAGTTATAAATAATAAACGTAAAAATCACATTTAATTCTACAACTTAAGATTTCAGTGGTTAATGTTTTTGCTTCCAGTCTGTTTGAACTTCCAGTCTGCTCTTTACTTCCTGTCAGTCAGTGTCTGATTGTGGATATGTGTGTATGCATGTTTTAGTATTTTGTTGTGTCAAGCTCTGTGTGAAGTAATTTACATGTATTCTTTTTTTATTATGTTTTTTAATTATGTGTATAATACATCATTCATATTTGATATAGTGTTCAGTGATTCATTGGTTATGTATAACACCCAGTGCACATCACAACATATGCCCTCCTTAATACCTGTCACCCTGTTACCTCCTTCCCCCACCCCCTCCCCTCTGAAACCCTCAATTTGTTTCCCTGGTTCCATAGTCTCTGAAGGTTCGTCTCCTCTGATTTCTCCCCCTTCAGATTTCCCTCCCTTCCTCTATGGCCCTGCTATTGCTCATGTTCCACATATGAGTAAAACCATATGATAATTGTGTATTCTTAGTTCAGAAGTAGCTTTGTGAAGCAAATACTATTATCATATCTCCTTTTCACAGAAGAAACAGATAAGGTAAGTAGGTAACTTTTCTAGGTTTACATAGTTGATAAATCATATAACTCGAATTTTTACCCTTATTTAGCTCAAGCTCTTCACCACTACCTTTCCATTTTCTTCTGTGACTATCACTCCGAAATTGTTCTCTGTAAGACTGTCAGTCTGGGGGCTCAATCCCAGGACCCAAGGATCATGAGCCAAGCTGAAGGCAGACGCTCAAACTAACTGAGCCACCCAGGCGCCCATGTAGCATTTAGTTTTATCCAAAAGAAACAGCATAGGATTTTGGTGGCTGAAGTGGATTATTTTTTTTATTGGCATATTTAAAGACTATTGATTCTCTGTAAATAAATAGGTGGCATGTTTGTTCAGGTGTACATTTTTCAAAGAACGTGTTGGACATTCTTTTCTAATGTTTTCAGAAAATTTGACGTAATTGGTGGTTGAAAAATAATGCCTAGAATGCTTGGTATAATAAAATACAGATTCTAGGACCCTACATCTGGTCTAGGGTACATCTCAGGAAACTGCATTTTTCAAAGCAACTAGTCTAGATGATTCTGATATATAACCAGATTGGGAAACACTGGCCCGAGCCCTCTATTTTTCCTGAATTCTTGTCTTTTTTTTTTTTTTTTTTTCTTTTCATTTTTCTCTTGACCTTGATTTCTCTTTTTCTTTCTTATGTCACTATACCTGCACTTCTAATTCCTTCCTGTCCCTGGTTTTGGAAGCTAACTTTATTTTATTTTTTAAGTTTTTATTATTTGTCAGAGAGCACAAGCAGGCAGAGTGGCAGGCAGAGGCAGAGAGAGAAGCAGGCGGAGAAGCAGGCTCCCTGCTGGACAAGGAGCCCAATGCAGGACTCGATCCCAGGACCCTGGGATTATGACCTGAGCCGAAGGCAGAGGCTTAACCCACTGAGCCATCCAGGTGCCCCCGAAGGCAGTGTCTTAACTGACTGAGCCAACCAGGCATCCTGGAAGCTAACTTTAGATAAGACTCTTTTCCTATTGCTTTATTTAATTTGACTTTTGCTGTGAGAGTCTGTTTTTCTCTATCTCAGATTTAAGTGTATGATTAAATTATTGGTGACCAAGATTTGTTTTCCTGTCATTATCATGAAAGCTTTAGTAGCTCATCTCATCTTATGTTATAGAAGTCAGAGAATTGGCACTACATTTTACATTTTGTTTAGATGAATGATGTTCATTTCCCATTTCACTTAGGTTCTTGTTTGAGAGACATGGTTTGCAAAGGTTAGAATGAATGAGCCTCAAAGTTTTGGTCATAATAATAACCAGGGCCTTCATGCTAAGGCATACTATATAGTCATTTAAAAGAACCAGTACAGTATAGCAAGATTGTTGCAGAAGGCTGCCTATAATAGCTGTCTAGTATAGTCGAGTGAAAAAGCAGATTATACAGCCGTAAACATAAAATTGCTCATTTTGGCTTAAGCCACCTCTCAAAAGCCCCACAAAATTATAGATATGTATCCATTTGTATGTGCATGGATAAAGGTCTCTAAGGACATAAAGTAAGTGTATAGCTTATGATATTTATTATTTTAATATCAGATAATATAGATAAGTTTATTGATTATAACAAGTTATTAAACTTGCCATTTATTATATATATTTTTAAATATTTTATTTATTTATTTATTTATTTGACAGAGACAAAGCTAGAGAGAGAGGGAACACAAGCAGGGGGAGTGGGAGAAGGAGAAGCAGGCTTCCTGCTGAGCAGAGAGCCCAATGTGGGGCTCCATCCCAGGACCCTGGGATTATGACCTGAGCTGAAGGCAGATGCTTAACGACTGAGCCACCCAGGCACCCCACTATTTATTATAATTATAGGTGATTTCCATTGAGGAAATGGAAGGTGATGAAGACAGGGATACTCAGTTTTTACTTTATTTCAGTATTTAAGTTTTAAATAATGAGTATGTGGTTTTTAAAAAAAATTTAAAAATTACAAAAGCACTGTTTTGGGTTTTTTTTTTTTTTTTTTTTTTTTAAGATTTTTTTTTTTTATTTGACAGAGAGAGAGAGAGAGAGAGCGAGCACAGGTAGACAGAGTGGCAGGCAGAGGCAGAGGGAGAAGCAGGCTCCCTGCCGAGCAAGGAGCCCAATGTGGGACTCGATCCCAGGACGCTGGGATCATGACCTGAGCCGAAGGCAGCCGCTTAACCAACTGAGCCACCCAGGTGTCCCAGCACTGGTTTTTTAATACTGTGTGATGTCAAGTTATACTGTTTGTTCTTCCTATAAAATATCATTTCTTGTTGTGTTATGGACATTGGGGAGGGTATGTGCTATGGTGAGTGCTGTGAATTGTGTAAACCTGGTGATTCACAGACCTGTACCCCTGGAGCTAATAATACATTATATGTTAATAAAAAATTGAAAAATATCGTTCCTTTAACTCTAGAACATTTTTACAGTTCTTTTTCTTTCTTTATTTCTTTTTTTTTTTTTTTAAGATTTTATTTATTTGACAGAGAGAGATCACAAGTTGGCAGAGGCAGGCAGAGAGAGAGGGGGAAGTAGGCACCCTGCGGAGCAGGGAGCCTGATGCTGGGCTCGATCCCAGGATCCCGAGATCATGACCTGAGCTTAAGACAGAGGCTTTACCCACAGAGCCACCCAGGCACCCCTAGAACATTTTTTAAAAATAAGAAAAAGTAAAGAACTAGGCAGAGTACTTATTTCATATTAGAAGCAAAGAGAGCAAGAGAGGCTTTAGCTGGTGTATTGGAGACAGCAGCAGCTTCCACCCAGCACGGTAGCTGATGCACTCAGTTAGGTGACTCTGCTTTTTTGCTTCCCTTAGGTTGTTTGGTCCGCAGTTTGCATTCATTGATCAGTGAGTTGATTCAGACTCAAACCCACCGACAGCAATGAATGTTGAGTGCAGCCATCAGTGTTTCCATTTGAGGCCGTTGCCTCGGCCCTCTGAATCCCTGGCTCTTCTTTTCCACACTGGTTCTTTGAGGTCTAGGTCCGGTTATCTCTCTTAGTAACCGATGACTGAGGGCTCACCTAATTATAGGTAACACTAGGTACTAGAGCTGGGAGATTCTTCAAGATGAGAAACTGTGGTTCAGGGAATGGAAGGAGCTCATGGAGAAGCTAACAGCTCTGTGACCACACAGATAGGTGCCTGCATACCTGATAGATACAAACAAGAGTCGAGGGTCCTGGCTCTTCCTCTCTGTTTTGGACTGAGAAATATGAGCACTTTTCAAGGTAAATTAGCACAGGTTATATTTTGGGTTAAACAATAATAGCAGTTTACATATATTGTTTGCTGTGTGCTTGGAATTGTACAAAGCACTTCATATATTATCTCATTGAATCTCAAAACTCCATGAGGTTAAGTGTTCTTATAATCTCCCATTTTATACATGAGAAAACAGAAACTCAGATACTTGCCTGTGGTCACGTAGCTAGTTAGGGAGTTGAACCAAGATTTTTCCCAGATCTCTGACTCCGGACCTGACATTTTACTTACATTTAACAAATGTTTAAGTAAGCATATGTGTGGCCAGAAGTAGTGAGGCAATAGTTGATTTCAAACATCTCATATTCTAACAGGGCTGTCAAAACTTAGCCATATTAACTGTAGTTGGAGGTAGAATGTGGTAAGAGTTGTACAGGCATTAGACAGTTGTATGCTATGTTTGCTTATTAAATCCTTCTCTTGCTCTTAATTAAAGTTTTTTTTTTTAAAGATTTTTATTTTTTATTTGACAGACAGATTACAAGTAGGCAAGAGAGGCAGGCAGGGAGAGAGAGGAGGAAGCAGGCTCTCCGCGGAGCAGAGAGCCCGATGGGGGGCTCAATCCCAGGACCCTGGGATCATGACCTGAGCCGAAAGCAGAGGCTTTAACCCACTGAGCCACTGAGGCGCCCCTCTTAATTAAAGTTTTGAGGGGATGTGGGAGAAATGGGTGTAAAATAATCGGGTTTTGCTCAAAACTGAAATATGTTTTTAATGTCTCCTTGCTCTATCCTGTTTTTCACTAGAGTGACATATTTCTAGGAGACATTTTTAAGCACATTCGGTATTATAGTGGAGTTCTCCTTATCTTGTTGAAGTGAAACACTTGTTTGTTAAAAACAACACAAAGCAAGGAACAATGGGCAATAGAAATAGGGGGACCTCTTCAAAAGTTCACTGGACCACCTTTAGGGACAGGCAGCAGGACTGGTTCTGGTGATCTTATGTGACATGTGAAGGTACAGCCTGCTCCTTTGCTTCAGGAAATGTAGTGTTGTCTGTAAGGACCCCAAGGTACAGTCAACGGTCGGTGGTTTTTTCAAATCCCAAACTCACCGACAGCGTTGAATGTTCCTTGGAGTCCTCTGAAGACTGGTTTCTGACCCTGGCAGCCCTTCTTCAGCCTGTACCCATGTTCCAGGAGCCAATGAGCAGTGAAACCACTGCTGATAGAGGCTCTCATGTTCTTTTCCAGGTTTCAGGTTGAGAATATTTAGACTATGAAATCAGTTTGTGTACAGCAGAGAGCTCATGAACTTAATGGACTTGTGAGACTGCAGTTACTTATATAAGCAGACTTCCAATAGATGGTTGAGAAAATGGCTTTGAATAGTATTATTTTTTTAATTCTGAAAATGTCAAGTGCCTCATTTTAGAGTAGATTGATTATTAAAGGGCATGGGTAAGAAAGAAGTTAATATATATTATGGACTCTGTTATGTGCTGGAATTTGTATATTTTTATTTCATTAAACTCAAAACAACCCACTTTTACCTCATGAAAAAACTGAGAGATTAAGTGATTTGCACAGTTACGTAGCCAGGAGTCACTGTTGTAAGCCAGAACTTGAATACTGGACTTTATCATTGCTCACCTCCCTGATCATATCACCTCTTTTCTTGTCCACCATAAAACTTACTGTTTTGTATCGGAAGTAGCATCTGCAGCGAGAACTACATCAAACTAGTAAAACATTTTCTCCTTGTTTGCCTGTATAAATAGCAGGTGGATCTGTAGGCAAAATTTTTCATAGAGGAAGATGAAAAAAATTGACCTTCACAATTGGTGATCTCTCTAGCTGAGATCCTAGATCACTGGGTTGCCACAGAGGTTCAATGCTAGTCTACATGTTATTTTCCATTTTGAAAAAACAAAAAAAACCCCTATCATCTAAGAGAAAGCTTGCATTTTTCCTCTGTAAGATCACAGCAACTAAAATGTCAGGTGTCTTTTTGCTTTGGCATAAAGAGTATTGGTACATTATAGACATACTGGTTATTTTTCATTGACTCCTGAATATCCTTGATTAAAAAGCTAGAAAATGAAATAATTGTATGGGTAGGGATAGAGGGTTTCAGAATGTAGGATTTTATTACTGGAGAGATGGAGGAGTGCTCCGAAGAAAGGCTTAGAGAACTGCTGGCTGAATTAAGGTTAATCTTTAATCAGGGATTGGGTTTAAATAGTAAAGGTTGACTCTTCTCAAATTCATTTTTAAAGGAGCCAAATGGTACACATTAAAAAAAAATCACTGAGAATTTGGTTTGAATGTAAACTCTTTAACATCTACATCAATTTAATTATTTCACCTTCTGTCAAAACATTCCATTTAGCCAGCTTTGTTGAGTTCTCAGTGTTATGACAGTGAATTGTATACAAATGACAACAAAAAAAATCAATCAACTGTTACTGTGTAGTAGTTTAAAAACTCTTTAATGTGTTTTAACAGTCTTCCCTTGGTCTCAGAGTAGAAAGAGATGTGAATGCCTTAAACTGTTTGGACAGATGTCCAGACTTTAAAAAAATACTGACTTCTGCTGCTCCAAGCCATGAGATATTTTACAAAATACCATTGCTTAAATTCATGGCATTCTAATAAGAATGCTTTTTATAGATTTGAAAAACTAGAGCAGAGTGAAAGGTAGGTTTCCAAAATGGCATAGGGGTATTTCCCATTGTGTTGGAAATAATTAATTTTCATGGCAGGGAAGGCCACCATCATCCTCACGCCTTTAAGGTTTTATCATCAGGCAAGTTAGAAGGACACACTGGTATTTTTAATGAGTTTGCTAAGGGGTTTATATATTTAATGCCAGGATAAAGTCTAAGGTTAAAAACATTAAGGGTTAAATTAAACAAGAGTTGTAGAAACTACAAATTTAATAAGTTAGTCTGTTTCATTTTTGATTTAGATTGGTTTTGAGTTTGTCAAAATTTACCATGCCATCCTTTACTGTTTCACTTACCTCTTTTCCTCTTCCAAAGGTATTATGAAATATTGAAACCCACATTGCTCCAACTTGGACATGTAATTGTTTTCATAGTCTTCTTGAGGCCTCTTGAGATACTTGAAAGAAACAAGAATCATAAACTTAATAAAGCAATATATTTGAGAGATTAGTAGCATAGAAGAGAAGTGGAGTCACTATCTCAGGTGGCTTCTGTCCAGACTCTTCCCAAGCATTATGCAGGGAGCATATATGTGGGGTCTTTGGGGGGTAGTGCTACTAACCTTGAGTACAGATTCTTATGTTATAACGATGACAACAGCATGTCATCATGAACCCATATTTCTTTTAGCCAGACTACAAGTGTTCTGCTTTATCCTTTTGCTAATTCGTCAGTGAAATCCTAGGATCCTTTCTCTTACATATAATCCTTGCCATTATGGAGCACAGTGTCTGCCCAGGGATCTAGACATAGACACAGCAGATGACAAAGAGAATGACTGCTATGCTGGTGGAAAGGTACAAATCATGTTAAGGGAGAATAGAGAAAAGGGTTAATTCTGCCCAAAAGTCCCAGGAAAGATCTATCTGAGGGTCACATCTGACTTGGGACTCAAACGTATAGTTGAATTTTTCTAGACAGAGAAGAAAAGATATTCCAATAGAGGGAAAACTCTGCATAGAAAGTCCTAGAGAAGGGAAAGTTCAGGTAATGATGAGTGGTGAGATTAACCTCTCAGCATCCGTTAATTCATCTTTAAGATGTGGGACAAACAGGGATGCCTGGGTGCCTCAGTGGGTTAAGCTGCTGCCTTCGGCTTGGGTCGTGATCCTGGCGTCATGGGATGGAGTACCGCATGGGCTCCTTGCTCAGCAGGGAGCCTGCTTCTCTCTGCCTCTGCCTGCCTCTCTGCCTGCTTGTGTGCTCTCTCTCTCCTTCTGACAAATAAATAAAATATTAAAAAAAAAAAAGATGTGGGACAAATAGTACTTGTCCTTTGCACAAAGCTGTGAAAATCAAATGAGATTGTGCATGTGAAAATAGCATGTTAATATAATTTCTAGATTTCTGTTTTCTCATTGCTCTTGGTTCATATGTGCTAAAATAGAGTATATGAAATACCTTATCATGATAGACTTTTCCAAATTGGATTCTTATTTTTTCTCTTTTTTTTTCCTTTGAGTGGCCATAGTTTAAATTTTTCATATATTAAGTGTTCAGAGAAGTAATATTATAACAATGAAGAATACAGATTTGGAGCCAGAATTTTGACTTTGCATCTTACTAGCTATGTGACCTTGGGCAAATTACTTAACTTCTCTGTTTCTCTGTTTCCTTACCTATAAAATGGAGATAATGATAGTGTCTACCTCATAGAACTATTGTGAGGGACGTGTGGGTGGCTCAGTTGGTTAAGCATCTGCCTTTGGCTCAGGTCATGATCCCACGGTCCTGGGATCAAGTTCCACATTGGGCTCCTTGCTCAGCAGGAAGCCTGCATCTCCCTCTGCCTGCTGCTCCTCCTGCTTGTGCTCTCTCTTCCTCTCTGACAAATAAATAAATAAATCTTTAAAAAAAAAACTATTGTGAGAACTAAATGTCAAGTGTGTAAAACAGCACGACACATGTTAAAATTTATATGAATTTCTTTCAAAATGATTTAAATTCTTAAAATCATTTATAATGTATTTATATATTATGAAATTAAATTGCATATTTTACCCATATTCTGGTCTTGGTCCATTTACGCTAATGTAAAACCCTTATTTTATAGTTAAAGTAACTTCCAAATAACTATTACATTGCATATGTATATATGTATATGTGCGTTTCAAAGACATTTTTGAAATTAATTCTCTACCACTTTCTTTGTGACCTTAGGAAAAGTTTTTATCTCTTGAGCTTCAAAATCCTCAATCTGTTAAAATAAGAATAGTATAGTAGTACCTCCCTCATACTGCTTGTGAGGATTAAAAATTAGATAATATAATTAGAAACTTTCTAGAAGGCTATAGATTCTCTCCCTAATCTTTGCACATAAACACAAAATTTTGAAAGCAGTTTCAGTTATGTAATTCAAGAACACATCCATAGCCTCCCTCTGAACTTCAGGTTCAGAAATTCTGAACAGAGCTGTAGACCAAGATTTCACCATCTCATCTTGTCACTGGTGTAATGTTGCTGCTGTTGCAACCTGTCACCGTTATCTAGTCACATTGTTCCCTATGCTATGATCTGTGCAATACAACCAGACAGTGATAACTGGACAGTGATGATCCCTGGAAAAGTAGTTAGTAGGCTTCATCAACTACCTTTAATTAGTAAGTCTGCACTTACACAGAAGAAGTTGCCAGATGAGAAGTTACACAAATATTTGAATGAATTTAACTTACTTTGCAACAGTTTCTCTCCCACTTCCACAGCAACCATTTGGTTTGGAGCTGATCCCAGCACTATGAGTACTAATTCTGGCCTTAAGTAAGGGTCAGAGAATGAGTTGTTTCAAGACAGTGCTTACAAAGCCTGCTAGATCCAGAGTGTTTACTTGAGTATGGGGGCGGGGGGGTCAAGAGTTTGCTGAAGATTGTAGTTGTATATGGAATTATTGGACATTCTTATATTTAGCCTGCTGAGGTTTTACCAGACAATTGAGAAGTAGAAAGAGAAATTTAAACTTTGTAGCTTGGAACATTTTACTTTTTGACATGGCAACTTTATATTAGGTTATTTCAGATATTTTATGACTTGGGAAGACCAGGGGGTGGGTAGGCCAACTCACTGAAATAGCAAATTGGCCTAGTGCCAAAAGACGGTATTTTCAAATGGGACATTTCTTTTCAAAACCTATCAAAATATTCTAAGGGCCACCAGAATTTTCCATCTCCTAGTTACAGCGACTTAATGTGTTTAAGATATTACTACTTCAGATTATTTTACAAACCCATAGGAAGCAAGACTTCACTTTTCCATGGTAAATTAATTCACAGGGTATCTGTAATCAGTGAACAATTCTTCTGAGTAACTCTATACTAAGGACTGTTGTTCAGCTGACCTGAATGAGTAAGTACATTAAGTGAGTTGGGAATATAAAGTCATAAAAGAAATAGGGATCAAAATCATGCAGTAGTTAATATTCATGGGCATTAAGGAATGAGGTAGAAAGAACCTTGGGTTTTATTGCAGTGTGTGAAAAGTGTTGGCAGAGATTTTAAAAGTCCTTGAGAGCCAACCGGCATGTGTTTTGCAATAAACAGTTAATGAAATAAGCAAAAACAGTGATCAAAGGACTCAAATCTTTCCTTTTGTACAATGATGAAACCCTGACGGTCTAACAATGACATAGAATATGTACTTCTTCCTCTGACCTATTTTAGTTTACTGGGTTAAATGTAATCATATGATACTTTATATGCTTTAAAAACTTGATGTCTGTTGTTATAAAGTTTATTTTTGTCTCATGTAGATTATAATGTTGTGTTAAGACATTGTAAGTTATAGGTAATTAGACATTCATCCTATAAGTTACTTATTATTTAAAACACTTAGGGAAAATGCTTTTTATTATTTTTGTATTATGTATGTGGGCTCCACTCAAGTCTTGAACTCAGGTTCCTAAGATCAAGACCTGAACTGATATCAAGAGTCAGATACTTAACCAACTGAGCCACTCAGGTGCCCCTAGGTAAAATTTTTTTTTTTTTTTAAGATTCTATTTATTTATTTGACAGGGAGAGAGAGAGCACCTGCACATAAATAGGGGGAGCAGCAGCAGAGGCAGAGGGAGAAGCACATTCCTGCTAAGCAAGGAGCCTGATGCGGGGCTTGATCCCAGGACCCTGGGATCATGACCTGAGCTGAAGGCAGATACTTAACTGCCTGGGCCACCCAAGCACCCTGAGAAAATGGATTTACAAGGGAAATGACCCGAAGTCAGATAGTGGGTCAGAATTAAAATTCTTGACTGTGCGTGTGCATGTGCACGTCTGTTTACTTACATGACACTGCCTCTCCATTTTGAAAAAGCATGCTTTTTGCAGAAGTTTCCTAATGTCCTGTTGGCCGTCTGAAAAGTACTTCAAGTCTATCTGTCTGGCGGGTCAAATATCTTAGCCTTAGGGATACACCTAGAACCTAGTGCAAATGGACCATTGACTTGAATTTAGCATCCTGACCTGAAGTATTTGACTAAGTAAGAGATGCTGAGTGGTGTTGGCATAAAAACTGTCCATGGTATGAAATGAGGAATAGCTGTAAGTGATCAAAAGTCTGTGAAGGCCTTTTAGGCTCTGACATTTATCAGCTGCTGCTACACTTTAACACTTTAATCAAAGGTGACTACCACTGGATGGAAGAGGCTTGCAGAACCTCTGGCTGCTCTCAGGGGAGGAATTTATTTTAATTGCCAGTGAGAAGGTAGGAATGATTTCAGTAAAGATCAAGAACCTCCAAATCCACTTCAGCTTGGGCTCCTGGCCAAGTGTCCATCCTCTGGAGGGAGTTGGTGTCAGCTGCTGTCTTGTGACTTGAGGTATTTCAAAAAAGCCAAAGGCATTACAGAAGCCTTTCCTGAGTTGGCAGGCAGGAATGGCACCAGGAATCAAGGCCTGACACATGTCATCAGCCTGGAAAAAGTGGAGTTTGGACACTAATGATGGCTCTTGTCAAGGCTCAGTGTGATAAAGCCAGGAGGACTCAGCTTGGGGGTTTGTTTGCATAGAAGAGGAGTTATAGCTTAGAGAACACCTGCCAAGAGTTTTCACTGCCCCAGCTGTATGTCAGTGACAAATACTTCACCCTTGACTCCTGTCACTTCTTTTTAATGGGTAATGGTAGAGATGCTGGATGGGTAAAGAAGAGATGCAGCCTGGTTATATCTATCACATTTCCCTGTTTGCTTGTTTTCTTGCCATTCTTTGTGTAGAACTAAATTTGTCAGGCCATACTCCAGGCTAGTGTTTTGTTCTGTCTCTTTCTGATGGTACTGGGCCAGAGTCTTGGGTCCTTTATTTCCATAAATGCCACTGTTGATGACCACACAAGTGTTTTGATAGGCAGTTAGGAGAAGGTTTTTTTGCTGATATATCTTTGTTAGAAGTGTTGTTTTCAAACCCCAGCTTTGCCATGTAATAGCTATGTGATTTTTGGCAAGTGGTTTAACCTCTGTTTCTCATCTGCAAAATGGAGGTAAGTAATTAACTGTACCTACACTACTGGGTTGTTGTGAGACCTAAATGAAATCGGGAGTTTAAAAATGCATGACCCATAATATTCAAATTTTAGTTATTGTTAATATTGTAATTATTTGGTCGAACTTCTTGCCTACTGGGAAGAATGCAGTGAGGGTTTTCTAAACCATTATCTTAGTGAATATAGGAATCATGTAGAATAAATGTAAAATTGAAATCAGGAGATCCAGATGCAAGTCTTGACTATGCTATATGTAACTGCAATTTCCAGATTTTTTCATAAAAAAATTAAACCAACTAAAACAAAATCAGGATCTCTGAGATCTCTTGTCACACACAAAAAATTGACATTCATAAAAATTATTGAGGTTCCCCAGAGCTTTTACTTATGTGGGTTATACCTATCACCTTTCACTGTATTAGAAATTAAAGTTGATGGGCGGCTCAATGGTTAAGCCTCTGCCTTCAGCTCAGGTCATGATCCCAGGGTCCTGGGATCGAGGCCCACATTGGGCACTCTGCTTAGCGGGGAGCCTGCTTCCCCGTCTCTCTCTGCCTGCCTCTTTGCCTACTTGTGATCTCTCTTTGTCAAATAAATGAATAAAATCTTAAAAAAAAAAAAGTAAAGTTGAGAAATTTAAAAATATTTTTTAATCCATTTAAAATAGAAATGATTGGGACGCCTGGGTAGCTCAGTTGGTTAAGCGGCTGCCTTCGGCTCAGGTCATGGTCCCGGCGTTCTGGGATCGAGTCCCACATTGGGCTCCTTGCTCGGCAGGGAGCCTGCTTCTCCCTCTGCCTCTGCCTGCCACTCTGTCTGCCTGTGCTCGCTCGCTCTCTCTCTCTGACAAATAAATAAAATCTTTAAAAAATAAAATAAAATAGAAATGATTAACTTATTGCGTAGCAACATAAGTAACATTTTAAAGTAAGAATAACTATAAAAATATCTCTAATTCCCCCCCCCCCCAAAAAAAAACCAAACAAATCTTAGTGAGAAGAGTGACATTATTTTGTATTTTTGTAGGTCTCTTTAATGTCTGGCTTTGTGAAAGACAACTGAATTTTCAGGGCTTCGTGTGGCTCAGTCGGTTAAGCATCTACCTTTGGCTCAGGTCATGATTCCAGAGTCCTGGGATTGAGCCCTCCATTGGACTCCCTGCTCAGCTGGGAACCTGCTTCTTATTCTCCTTCTGCCTGCCACTCCCCTTGCTTGTGCACTGTTCCTCTCTTTGTCAAATAAATAAATAAAATCTTAAAAAAAATAAAAAGGCAACTGAATTTTTATAGCTGTGTATATCTGCATCTACATTCTGTCTGTTTCAATATGTTTTGGCTGAAGTATATGAAGAAAATCTGGCCTCTATACTCAGATATATATGGAAAAAGGATTTTAATAGTTTGGATAATTATGTATTTTCTTCTTTCATGTGTATCAGATCTCAATAGTTGGTAGTCTCTTAAAGGTTAGTTGCACTGTGGAATCTGAAACCATATCAATGAACTTTTCATTCTCTATTTCATTAAAAATCTCCTAGTCTGTCTTACAGTTTACATGGGTCTTTGACCCATGAATGATTTTGAAACAGCACGCTTTGGTCATTTGGAAAATACTGGTTTAACAAGTTATATAGAATTTCTAAATATGGACATATTTCATCATATAAAATCCAATAAATCAGTTTTCTTAATATTACCACTATTCTTCTGGGAAGCTGTGAGGCTTACAGTAGCAGATACAAATTTTTCAAAATTCCAATTTTTATTTGAAGGCTTAAATTTTATCACTGGCAACAAATACTGCCAGTTGTTTTCCTTGAAATGACATGTTCACTTTGTTCATTTTCAAGATAGTAACTGTCAAACATCCAAATCTGAATAACCGTAATTTTCTGTTCTTTCAAGTAAAATGATAGCCCATGAAAAAAATAGCTAGTTTACCTTACAACTCAAAC
Source organism: Mellivora capensis (assembly GCA_004024625.1). Lineage (NCBI taxonomy): Eukaryota > Metazoa > Chordata > Mammalia > Carnivora > Mustelidae > Mellivora > Mellivora capensis. The sequence goes on along the minus strand of PISX010000414.1, from coordinate 12,549 downwards.
AGTAGCTTAAAGTGCATTTCCTTGAGACAGTGTAGCGAAGTGCTTTAAGTGTGTTTTCCATTTTGTCACACAAAATATTAAAAAGTTGAATAGTCAGGCATTGAGATTTAAAATCAGTAAATCTTGCTGCTTCGTCAAGGACATTCTTTTCTTTTCTTTTCTTTTTTTACATTTACCATGAGCATTTTTAAAAATTTAATTTTTTCAGAGTTCCAGAATTCATTATTAACAATTATTCCAAGTCCTCATACATTCATTTACAACATGAAATAAGGAACACAGTCTTTTTTCCTTGTTAGATAGACTGAAGTAATTAGTAATACTGTTACCATTCATACCATAAATTAGATCTTTTCATTGGATCTTTAAGAAAAGTATATAGGTGGGGGTACCTGGGTGGATCAGTTGGTTATGGTCATGATCCTGGGGATCAAGTCCTGTATCCTGCCCCATGCTCAGCGGAGAGCCTGCTTCTCCCTCTCTCTCTGCCTACTGCTCTGCCTACTTGTGTTCTCTCTCTCTCTCTCTCTGTGTCAAATAAATACATACATCTAAAAAAAAAAAGAATAGGTATTTTCTGGAAAGAATGCTAAGCACTTGCTAAAAATGAAAATGGAAATGAAATCCGTTAAGCAACCAAGAAAACGATTTCATTGGATGGAATTCGTCAGGATATTCTTAAGTTAAAATGGCTTTTTTATCCGCCTGTAGTGTGTGGTGGTGGTAAATACAATGAGTGCCAATATGTTTTGGTGGCATTGCTTTGATTAGTGCTAAACCTAGCAATTTAACCCAACACTGGCTTTGCATCATCCTTGTAAATGTCAACATAGTAAAAAAAAGGCAAATAATGCCTTATAATCAGTACAAAAATAGTTGTGACCATGCAGACTCTGAAAAGGTTTTGAAGTCGTCTGTAGATCACACTCTGAGAACCATTGATACGGAGTCCAAATGTTAAGAAACTTTACATGGGGGAACCTGGGTGGTTCATTCAGTTAAGTGTCCTACTCTTGATTTCAGCTCAGGACATGATCTCACGGTTATGAGATTGCGCCCTGAGCTGGACTCTGTGCTGGGCATGAAACCTGCTTAAGATTCTCTTTCTCTCCCTTCCTTCACTGCACACCCTCCCCCACCCCGCCATATCTGTCTCCTCCCTCTCTAATAAAAATAAAACTCTATGCAAATGGTTGAAACTTCTCTAATTCCTTCAGCATTAAGACTCATAGGGCTGCAGTGGGCTATAGTAAAGACAACCCCTGGGGTATTGTTTTGGCTTCTCCTTGGTGTTTAGCACGGTATTAAGGGGCTTGCCCATAGTGGAACCTCAGTGAAGGTTGATCAGTCAATGCAGATTGCCTAAATATTGTACTTATCAGCTTTTTTCTCTATACCTTATGAACTCAATTTTTTGTGTTCTCATATATACCATGTATTTTCCGAGTCTCGAGTCTTGCTGATTCCCCTGTTACTGATGGTACAGTATTGTTACTATGTATGTTTTTTTCTCCTTGTGGATGTATAAGAAGTAAATCACATGGCATTTGCTCTTTTATGATCTTGGGAATATAAAAGCAGTTAAACAACATACCACACAGAGTCCAGTTGCAGAGGCACAAGTAGCCTGGCATAAGATTCAGCATTTAGTAGTGTTTGTAATAATGACCTCCTCTTGAGCATCCTTTCAGGGTCAGGCATTGTGATTTGTATATATATAAACACATGTATGTATATATAAATATATAAATATATTTAATATAAGTATAAATCATATATGTAAGTACGTATATAATTTAAGTGTATATATTCAAGTATATATAAGTAGATAAAATATATAGATATATTTGTATGCAGATATGTATATATGCAGATTGTTTATATAAATTTATTTATATAAATATAGAAACCATTCACATTTAATTTTCTCAACAGTCCTGCCAGCTATTTGGTATTATACTCACTTCGTTTATGAGGAATGAGACTCTAATAGGAGATATATTTGCTCAAGGTCACAGAACCTTGGTCTGTCTGGTGCCAAACTTTTCAGTAAATGCCTAAGTTCTTAGAGGGCTGAAAACAATATGGGTGGGATGGGGTAGAATTAATTATTTTCCCAATCCAGATTCTTCTTAACACTTTCCCAAATTTCTCCCCAACTCTTCTTTCCTCCTTGGTTCTATAGCATGTCTCATGGTGTACCTTATTTTAGAATTGTAGAATTGTGTGCAAGGCTTATCTTTTCTACTCTAATATAAACTCAGTGAAAACCCATTTTATTTAGATACACATTATATCAGGCACTTGATAAATGTTTATATTAAACTGTAAGTGTGTGTCCTTTGCTTTATTCATTGTTTATGTAGTGTATAAATGAAGTCATTTGAATATGTTGATTTTAAATAAATAACAGTATTTCCTTTTGAGATGTGAATAATACCCCTGTAATCTATCTATTCTAGAAATTGCATTTTGTATCTTTTGGGGAGGTGTCAAATGTCTTACTTTCAACACCTAAGTTAGAAAATTAATGAAAAATGTGAACATTTTTGTTGATATTATTAGTGTTAAGTTGTACCCTCTTTGACTCCTTAGAGATGGCTCTACAATAAGAGAATGGGGGGCAGTTGAGTTGATACATTTATTTTTTAGATCAAAGCATATGGAAGAAAGTTGTAAAAGTCTAGCTCAGTCCTCCTTTTAACATAGGAGATAGTCAGTTTGCAGCTTATAAATCAATTTGGAGATCAAAGCATCTTCTGTAAGATGTCCATCACAGTAAAATCAGCAACTGGCAGGTGATTATTACTGTCTTCAAAATAAACAATGATCAGAAGCAGCCAGTTATGATAATTGCTTTATTTTTGTATAGTCTCTATAAAAAGATTATTTGAAGAGTAACTTCTGTAAAAGGGACTAACCATAAATGCTTAGCTAGCATCTTGAGTGGAAACTTGAGATTTGGGTATAGGAGGGAGAGTGAGGATCATTTCTTGGTAAGCCACATGCAGTTTGCTTCCTGATATGCCCTCAGCATATCTTTTGTTTCTAGGAAGTTCTTAGGACTGGAGCTCTTTCCTTTGGGGCTTTCTTACCACCTTCTCAAAGTTTTGTTTCTGTAAGGTGTCTTAACTAGGTTATGTGAAAGCAAACTCATGAAAGGAATTTACCCCAGGGTTCACTTCTTAACTCTTTAAGAGATATTTGGTTCACAAATGAATTTGTGAAAGTTTTGGCTATTAGAATATTTGTGCTGCTCCAGGATATGGAGGTGAGGAGAGAGCATTTCTGTTAAATCACAGCTTAGTCCATGTAGGTCTGAGTTCTGCTCTCTCAGAACTGCTGAGGAGGTGAGAAAAGTAACACCCTTTCTTTGTGTTATCTTAATTAATGCTCCCAACAACCCTTCTGATAAGGTAGTGGTTATTGCATTTGTCACTCTACCCAGATACTCTGTTCCACTCCACTGTTTTCCATGTACAAAAATAATTTAGTCATATGTTGTCCAGTCACATGAACATATTAATTGAACAGTGGTACATATTGTTGAATATATCAGATCAATTAGGTTGTGTTGTTTGATTCAGATACTAAATTCTACAGTTACTGAAGGCACTTTACTCCATGAAAAAGCTGCTGATTAGGGTACTTTTCAAATTTGTTTATGTGTACTGGGGCTAAGATGGTGTAGAAGTCTGGCTCATTTAGGAAGACTGTCAGCTTCTAGGCATGGGAGCATGGCCTTAAAGTGGTTGTAAACTTTAAAGAAAATGTATTTGGAGTGGGATTTATTTAGACATTGACAGGCAATAAAAATTAATGTATTAAGGGTTTACATTGTCATTGAATATTATCTTAAATATGGTTTAGACTTATATACTGGTTACAGTCTTTTTATTTTAAAAAAACCTAGTGTATTTTTTTTAAAGATTTATTTAAATCAAAGTGAATTCCATTTTTCCTTTTGGTCTCTTCTGTGGTACTGTTCTCACCCTTTTTCTCCTTTCAGAAAGTTGGGGAGAGTGGGCTTATGTGCATTCTAAATATGTGGACTTTTTTTTACTATGGTTTTTAGGTGTTTGGCCTGTTTTTACTATTACTACTGATATTAAAAGTCTTATATAAACTTCTTTCTAATGGGGTGTATAATCAGAATAGACACTTGTAGTCTAGGAAAAAAGAAGAGTAAAGGCTGTTAATCTGATTATTAGTGGTAAAAGGAAAACCTAACAAACTAATGCTGAGTTCAGAATAATAGACACTTTGGCGGGGGCTGGGGGGGGGGAGAAAGGTCATGTGAGGGAATCTTGCTATAAATATTCCCTAATTTGTTCTGATTGATGGTTATGTGTTATGTATATATATGTAAAAATTCATCATACTTAAACTTAAGATTTGTTTACCTTATCTTATGTAAATTTACCTCAGAAAATAATATAGTTGTCATATCTGAAGCAAAATCTTGATCATGATTGTATATGAGTGATGTTTCATTTTAGTGTTTTTAAATAAACATTTACTGTTTTCATGAAAATTTAAAATATTTTATGATAAAAATGAAAAAAAAATACTGTCACTCTAAACATGTCAATTTATGAGAGCTAAGGTTTTTTTCTTTTTTTTTTCCTTAGTCATTTTTCAGGTTTGGAATTTTGTCTTTCTTGTATATTACTGGAGAAGTATAGAGAATGAAGTCTTGTTTTACTGATATCACTTGTTTAAAGAGAACAAATTCAATCTTGATATTGAAACCAGCTTATATATAATTTTATTTCATTCTTGAATGTGACTGGAGAAAAGCCAGCCCACTTAGCTCTTTTAGGTATATGGTAGTTCTAATTAAACACCAGTTTTAAAGGTTTTGTCTTTCATAAGCCTAATACTTATTGAAGATTTTCCATGTACTTGATATTGTGAGAACTGTCCTGTAGGGAGATGTTACTATTTCATTTTGCATTTGAGGACCCAGAGAATCTGAGTTCTCATGGATGAAGTAAGGAGGGCCCCCCATACTTGGCCTCTAAAGGGTACTTAAGCTGCCAATGTCAGTATAAATATGAAGATAATTATCATTTTTTGTAACTGACTCTTTATTGCCACAAATAGATCATCACTATCTTAAGAGACATTCATGTACTGTTTAGAAGTCCTTCTAGAGCTTATATTGAATGATCTTTAAAATTTCAGAATTATTTCTAACACTTTCTTAATAACTTAGCAACATGGCATTGTCCTTTAAAACAAAATCTGGAGTAAAGAGAAATATTTTCATTTTCTTGTTGTGTGAAAAAAGGCTATTTGTAGGTCATCTTTTTTAAAAAGGCAAGAAATTCTCTCTCCAAACCACATTAGAACCCATGCCAAGTTGGTACAGGGCCCTTACGAGAGTAACGAGGTAAGAATTTGAAAGAGTACATAATGCAGCTGCCAAAGCTCACACTGTTCAGTATCAACACCGTCTGTCTGCCAGAGTCTGCAGCTCAGTATTTTTTTTGTGTGTACCAAGTTATAATCACATATATTTATCTCTTTGGGGATAGGGAAATAAAGAGTTATTGTTTGATAAACTCAGTGCTTTCTGAGGTAATGGTGCTCTTATGCCTCTCATGCATTCCTGAGCATTCCTCCCCGACTAACTCCCATGTACTCTCCTGGGTAGATTCTTCCAAAATGTGACACAGAAGGGCAATTCACACCTTGCCTAGTTAATGTTTTGCAAGAAAACCCTTCTCTCTTGCATGGTTCTGTATTCAGGAAGACCAATGTGCTATATTCCATCCATTTGCCAAGTCTTGGACTCTTATCCAAGGTAAAGTATTTGAGTATGCAATTACCCATACACATACTGGCAACTGTATACTTTTTCCTGGCCTCTCTTAGAGAAAACTCAAAGCCAGAGGAGCAGATCCAGATGTTCTTCAGTCTGGCATCCTCAATTCAGAATTCTAGATGGCAAGACTTCATTTGTAAGTGTACCAAGCTTACTCAGCACCTGCTTTTGCTAACCATCATATTTTTATGACCAGAGATTTTGGAGTTTGCCTCCTTTGCTGAGCAGAAAGAACACCATATCAGAGCTGCATTCGAAGTGACTCTCCATCATTTGAGAGAAATATTTGATTTGCTTCAGTAGCATGCGGCAGAGTCTCTAGCCTTGCTGTGGGAATAAGTCTGGGATGAGAGCAGGTGCAACTGCAGCTGCAGCTTCTTAACCAAATCTGGCCTTGTTTAATTTTTAAATAGTCTAAAACATTTGGCATCAATATAAGTGAGCCATTATGGGCTCTCTGGCACCTAACATTGTACCTTGCCCACGGAGGGAGGTGCTCACTGACTATATCCAGTCACCATTTATTGAACACCTTCCATGGGTACCAAGCTATGTACTAGAGACTGGTGATGAATAAGATCTTTTTTCAAGAGACCCATAGCCTTGGGAGGCATAGACTCTTAAACAGATAAATTACAATTCACCCATTTTATTTGTTGTTGATGCGTTTTAGCATTTTGTTCAGTTCGTAAATTAGCTACAGAAACCAATCCACAGGATTGACTTCATTACCTTCTAAGAACAAGCATGAGATTTCCCTTCCAATTCTAAAGTATGCTTACTTGCTTGCATTTTTGCCTCTTTAGATACCTCTTCTGACTTATTCAGGGATGAAGATTTCTGGAGTGTGGAAAGAAAATGCTAGTATAACGCAGGAAGACTTTCCTAAGAAGTCTTCCAGAATTGGTTATTCTGTTCTAAGTGATGTTTGCTTTATATAAAAGTAATGTGCAGTTGCATCAGTCCTTCTAGATATGTTGCTTAGATGCAAAGTAAGACTAGGAAAAATGATTCCCTTCTTTCTGTGGAAAGTAGGCTTCCTTCATCTGAATTTTTGCATAATTAGGGCAGAACCAGATAGCACATTTTTTCTGTCATAACTGTTTCTGAATAGATGAGGTCCGTTTATTTAGTAATGATATAGTTCCAATATTTTAACTTGTTTTTCTTTCAACCACCCCTCCCTCAATTTTTGAGGATGAGTATATGAGTATTTCCATTGGGCTTCTCTTAACCATAAAAAGAATGTTAAATTGCTTTCATACAAACTAGTTTTCTCATTTCTTTGAAGGAAAACAGTCTCAGACAAAACATGTACTATTAAAATAAGAAAAGCTAATACTTACATAGTGCTTATGTTCCATGTTTTGGTTTTAGGGCTTTATCTGTAAAATACTTAAAAGAAGCATTGTCTAATCCTCATGACAACCCAATAAGATTGGTACTTATTATTTTTCCCATTTTACAGATGAAAACAGGAAGGCAGGGCATGCCTGGGTGGTTCTGTTACTTAAGCATCTGACTCTTGATCTCAGCTCAGGTCTCAATCTCACAGTCATGAGTTCAAGTCCTGAGCTTAAAAAAGAAAAAAAGAAAGAAAGAAAACAGGTAGGCATAGTGAGGTAAATAACTTGCCCAGGATCACATAACTAATAAACAGCAGAGTCAGGATTTGAACTCAGGAGTTCCAGACTCATTGGGTTCTTCATCAGTACACTGTCAACTTCATACTCAATTTGACATTGAATGATACAGAATTCCCTAAAAGTAAGGGGCATTAATTTTCTACCATTCGAGTTCTTCCTGTATAGCTAGGCATTCCACATGTCATTTTATTTCTTTTCAATCTTATGATATGTGAATTGGTCCCATTTTATAGATGATAATATCAGCTAACATTTGTAGAGCACTTTCTATGGATCAGGCATTGTACTAAGTAGTTTACTTGTGTTATCTCAGTAATTGTTCACAGTATTTCTGTAAATCCTTACTGTTATTCTCAAAGGTGGAGAAAGTCATTTGCTTGGAGTCAGATAGCTGAGGAGGACAGAGTTTAGATCTGACCGTAGGTTTGCCTGACTCCAGACCCCAAGCTTTTAACTATCATGTAATATTTGGTGAGAAGAAGTACTGTGAGGTGAGTCTCGGAAGACAGAGCCAACTCTTGTTCCTCATCCTTAATCCTCATATATTGTGTTGGTTAATAATGACCCTTGCTTTTCTTACTACTTCATGTTCTCATAAAGGTATCAGAGATGGCCTTCTTGTCTGAAAACAAGATTCTTCTGTAACTGATGTCTTCATGACATCGTGGCATTGGCCTTTTATTTAAGGCTTTGACTTTTTCTTTAATTCCATTTGCTGGGGCTCATCACTCTAGAGATTTCTTTCAATCTTCATAGGGATTTCTGAAAGTTATAGTGAGGTGATCTCAAGCATCTGTGAGGTTCTATTTCCGAAATACTGTAGTTTATCTTTATCTTGCCTCCTTAGGATTGTAAATCTACTTTCTTTAGCACCTAAGATATGGTTGGTATTGAACATTTTTGTTTATTTTAAATTTTTTTTTTATGTGGAACCTTTATGCTCTCATATCTCACTCCCTCCCTCCCATTAGCAAAGTCAAACCTAAATGGTTTAGAACTGAGTATGTTTTCTGTCCTTTCTCTCTTTCCCTAATTGTCTTTTTTTCTGTCATTCTAGATTATCTCTTCTTTCTGTCAAACTAGTTGGTCACTAAGATTTATTAAGTCTAACTCCCAAATACAGATCTATCACTCTGACCTGAGGTAATCAACATCATTAGATATCAGAAAAATGAAAATTTTAAAAAATGAGGTAGTAATGCATACCCACCTCAATGGCTAAAATTAAAATAGCAAGCAAATTACTGGAAGTGTTGGTGGGAACAACCCAAGTACTCAATCTCTGTCAGCAGAAGTGGAGTATAAATTGAGAGAAACATTTGGAAGCTCTTGAGTAATATCTATGGAACTTTAACATAGGCAGTTTTACTTCTAGGCACATACCCAACAAAAATGGGTAAAGTATGAACTGAAAGACATGTATAAGAATGTTCTAGCAGCATTATTTGTAGGAGTCCCCAACTGGAAACAGATATCTTTCCACAGTAGAGTGGATGAATAAATTGTGGTAAAACCCATAAAATGGAATACCATATGGAGTGATACCAGCAAACTATTACAACATGCAACAGCATTGATGAGTGTCCTAGATAGTATGTTGAGCAAAAAAAGCCAGACACAAAAGATTACATAATGTGGGATTACCTTTATATTGAGTTAAAAAATAGGCAGAACTAATTTGTGGAGATAGAAGTCAGAAGGGTGGTTACTTTTAATGATAGAATATAATGACTGGGAGGAGGCATAAAGGAAGTTTTTGAAGTACTAATGTTCTAATCCTGACTTGGGAGTTGTTGATTCCACAAATGTGTTCACTTTTCAAAAGTTCAATTCATTGAACTAGGGGCGCCTGGGTGGCTCAGTGGGTTAAAGCCTCTGCCTTCAGCTCAGGTCATGGTCTCAGGGTCCTGGTCTGCTCAGCAGGGAGCCTGCTTCCTCCTCTCTCTCTGCCTGCCTCTCTGCCTACTTGTGATCTCTGTCTGTCAAATAGATAAATAAAATCTTTAAAAAAAATTCATTGAACTATATATACATTGGAGATAATTGTGTTTTACTGTATGTTTATACTTGAATAAACAAGTTCATTATTTTTAAAAGCTAGGCAATAGTTTGGTTAAATAGTTTGAGGGGAAGCATCGGGGTCAAGGACTTGGGTTAAAATACCATCTCTAGTTAATGGCTTTGGATTAGTCACTTAAGAGTGGCCCTAATGACTTTTTTCTCCATGTATTTACAATAAAGATCTGGAGGGAGTCATATCAAACCAATAATACTTTTGGCCAGGAGTAGAATTGTGAGGTTTCACTTTTTATACTGTGCACTACCTCTTACATTTTAAGTGATTTTTTAAAAAAGATTTTATTTATTTATTTGACAGAGATCACAAGCAGGCAGAGAGGCAGGCAGGCAGAGAGGAAGGGAAGCAGGCTCCCTGCTGAGCAGAGAGCCTGATTCGGGACTGGATCCCAGGACCCTGAGATCATGACCTGAGCCGAAGGCAGAGGCTTTAACCCACTGAGCCACCCACGCGCCCCCATTTTAGGTGATTTTTCAGTAATATTTTAATCAAGGAAAGCCTGCATGGCTCAGTTAGTTCAGTGGCTCAGGTCATGTTCCCAGAGTCCTCGGTTGGAGTCCCACGTCTGGTTCCTTGCTCAGCAGGGAGTCTGTTTCTCCCTCTCTCTTCCTGCTGCTCTCCCTGCTTGTGCTCTGTCTCTCTGACAAATAAATAAAATCCTTGAAAAAAAATTTTTTTAACCAAACTTTAAAAAAAGGAAATCCACGACATTGATGGAGGAAATGTTAAGTAGCATGACAAGTAATAAGGTATGATATTTGGTGCCATGCTGAACTTTGGTGCCCCACAAATTAGATCCCATTTAGCCATGTTCATTTTTCAACTTGGTAAAATAGCAAGAGACATTACTCAGAGGTTGAACAGAATAAGTGTTAGACCAAACCAAATGCAATAAACAAAAAAGACTAGCCCTCTCTTTGCATTTTTTAAAAAATTGTAAAAAACACCTGAAATTTATCATCTTAACTCTTTTAAAATGTACAGTTCGTTAGTGTGAAGTATATTTATAATGCTGAACCACACTCTTCAGAACTTTCTCATCTCGGAAAATGGGAACCCTCTACCCATTAAACAGCTCCCCATCTTCTCTTCTCCCAGCTCCTCTTCACCACTATTCACTTTCTGTTTCCATGAATTTGACTACTTTCAGATAACCCATATAAATGGAATCATACAGTATTTGTCTTTTTGTGACTGGCTTATTTCACTTTGTATAATGTCCTCAAATTTCATATATGTTATAGCAAGTGACATCTTTATTGCCACCACGGTGGTCAAAACCATCATCTTTTCATCTGACTGCAACTGTCCAAATGGCCCCCTTGCCTCTAGTCTTGCCCACCTCTAATTCATCTTCCACCCAGTGGCTAAATGCAAATCTGACTTGAGAACTTGATGCCCTATCTTTAGATAAAATTTAAATGCTTTAACCTGACATGGTTTTCACTCTTAGGCCCTAATAAACTATTTCCTAAGCCACATCATTTCCACATGGCTCCCAAACTAGATATACTCTCTGGTTCATACATTCTGAGTTTTTTCCTTGATCATGCTGTTTTATCTTCTCAGCTAGTATTTGTTGATGGAGAATCATGAATGAATCATGACTTTGACTGAAGCTTACTATGCTTGTCAGCTGCCCCTGCATGAAACTAACTTAGAGACTTAATGTCAGAATGTAATAATTTGACAATAAAATACAGGCTTCCCATTTTTAGAGCTTTTCTCAACTAAAAATAGTCTGATCTGAAAACAAAAGAAACTTAAGAAATATGTTGACCAAATTCACATGAAGGGGAAAAAAAACGATAGGGAATTTTCCTTAATTTTAAAGTCTTCGTTTCACTTGGCCCTTTAATAAAGAATACATTAAAGGCTTCCCTCTCTCTCTCTCTCTCTCTCAGTGTAATTTAATTAATTATTTATTGAGGGCCTCCTATGTGTTTAAGCTGTGCATCAACAAAGTAAGATTCTGAGAGAAGTTTGCACATCTTGAGTAGCTATACATATTTCAGTAATTACCCAGTTCATATAACCTCTTTTGTTTCTCAAGCAGTGTTTTCTTTCATTTCTTCTTCTTCTTCTTCTTTTTTTTTTTAAAGCATTTTAGTTATTAGGGAGAGACAGATAGCAACAGAGAGCACAGTGGGGAACAGAGGGAGAAGCAGGGAGCCCGATGTGGGGCTTGGTCCCAGGACCCTGGGATCATGACCTGAGCCGAAGGCAGACGCTTTACCAACTGAGCCACGCAGGTGTCCCTCAAGCAGTGTTTCCTGACTGCTAGATGGAAAGTAACTAGTGTTTGGAGTTCATATACCCATCATAAAACCAAGTATGTTGTACGATCTTTTTTTTTTTTTTAAGCTAGTTAGATTGAGGAGGAACTCGCACATTAGACTCTCAAATGGGACTGAAGTCACCCTCTTTACACAAGTTTGATGAATCACTGAAACGGCTGGAATGAGTGTCACAGCTTGAGCTTGACAAAGGAAACCCCTTCCTGCCTTATGAGCCTTCTTTATTCCCCCTGAGCTACAGCCGCATTGCGTATATGGTTTCTTGAATATATGATTTGGTCTCTTCCTGGCAGTGCTCTGCTCATATTATTCCTTATGCCTGAAAAGCTCCTTATCTTGTTCTTTTCTTTTCTACAAATTCTATTTATCTTTCAAGACTCCTCCCAGATGTTTCTCCTCCAAGTTGTCTTGCCTTCCAGGTTAAGTGCTTTTACTTGGGACTTCCATAATCCTGGGCTTTCCTTTATCATACACTTAGAGCACCATGTTGTCTGTTTAAGGTTTGTGTCTGCTACTAGACTGTGAGTTCCTTTTGAGGTTTAAGGCATTTCTGTGCTTAGCTTGCTGCTACTTATGTTCTCAGTGATTCTTTGAATGAATAAATTGTATTGTTACTGAATGATTGATTAAAAAAAAGTGTGTGACTAAAGGAGTAACAAAAGCCTAATGCCAAACCTACTAAGAAGCCAAGTGATTTCT
>PISX010000413.1:197662-289970 GCA_004024625.1 Mellivora capensis | reverse complement strand
CCACCGCAAATATCATTCTCAATGGAGAAAAACTGAAAGCTTTTCCGTTAAGGTCAGGAACACGGCAGGGATGTCCATTATCACCACTGCTATTCAACATAGTACTAGAAGTCCTAGCTTCAGCAATCAGACAACAAAAAGAAATTAAAGGCATCCAAATTGGCAAAGAAGAAGTCAAACTATCACTCTTTGCAGATGATATGATACTATATGTGGAAAACCCAAAAGACTCCACTCCAAAACTGCTAGAACTTGTACAGGAATTTAGTAAAGTGTCAGGATATAAAATCAATGCACAGAAATCAGTTGCATTTCTCTACACCAACAAGAAGACAGAAGAAAAAGAAATTAAGGCGTCAATCCCATTTACAATTGCACCCAAAACTATAAGATACCTAGGAATAAACCTAACCAAAGAGGCTAAAAATCTATACTCAGAAAACTATAAAGTATTCATGAAAGAAATTGAGGAAGACACAAAGAAATAGAAAAATGTTCCATGCTCCTGGATTGGAAGAACAAATATTGTGAAAATGTCTATGCTACCTAAAGTAATCTACACATTTAATGCAATCCCTATCAAAATCCCACCCATGTTTTTCAAAGAAATGGAACAAATAATCCTCAAATTTATATGGAACCAGAAAAGACCTTGAATAGCCAAAGGAATATTGAAAAAGAAAGCCAAAGTTGGTGTCATCACGATTCCGGACTTCAAGCTCTATTACAAAGCTGTCATCATAAAGACAGTATGGTACTGGCACAAAAACAGACACATAGATCAATGGAACAGAATAGAGAGCCCAGAAATAGACCCTCAGCTCTATGGTCAACTAATCTTCGATAAAGCAGGAAAGAATGTCCAATAGAAAAAAGACAGCCTCTTCAATAAATGGTGTTGGGAAAATTGGACAGCCACTTGCAGAAAAATGAAATTGGACCATTTCCTTACACCACACATGAAAATAGACTCAAAATGGATGAAGGACCTCAATCTGAGAAAGGAATCCATCAAAATCCTTGAGGAGAACACAGGCAGCAACCTCTTCAACCTCAGCCGCAGCAACATCTTCCTAGGAACATCGCCAAAGGCAAGGGAAGCAAGGGCAAAAATGAACTATTGGGATTTCATCAAGATCAAATCTTTTGCACAGCAAAGGAAACAGTTAACAAAACCAAAAGACAACTGACAGAATGGGAGAAGATATTTGCAAACGACATATCAGATAAAGGGCTACTGTCCAAAATCTATAAAGAACTTATCAAACTCAACACCCAAAGAACAAATAACCTAATCAAGAAATGGGCAGAGGACATGAACAGACATTTCTGCAAAGAAGACATCCAGATGGCCAACAGACACATGAAAAAGTGCTCCACATCACTCAGCATCAGTGAAATACAAATCAAAACCCCAATGAGATATCACCTCACACCAGTCAGAATGGCTAAAATTAACAAGTCAGGAAATGACAGATGCTGGCGAGGATGCGGAGAAAAGGGAACCCTCCTACACTGTTGGTGGGAATGCAAGCTGGTGCAACCACTCTGGAAAACAGCATGGAGATTCCTCAAAAAGTTGAAAATAGAACTCCCCTATGACCCAGCAATTGCACTCCTGGGTATTTACCCTAAAGATACAAATGTAGTGATTCGAAGGGGCACGTGCACCCGAATGTTTATAGCAGCAATGTCTACAATAGCCAAACTATGGAAAGAACCTAGATGTCCATCAACAGATGAATGGATAAAGAAGAGGTGGTATATATATATACACAATGGAATACTATGCAGCCATCAAAACAAATGAAATCTTGCCATTTGCGATGACGTGGATGGAACTAGAGGGTATCATGCTTAGTGAAATAAGTCAATTGGAGAAAGACAACTATCATATGATCTCCCTGATATGAGGAAGTGGAGATGCAACCTGGGGGGTTGGGGATGTAGGAAAAGAAGAAAAGAAACAAGATGGGATAGGGAGGGAGACAAACCATAAGTTACTCAAACTCACAAAAAAAACTGAGGGTTGCTGTGGGGAGGGGTATTGGGAGAGGGGGGTGGGGCAATGGACATTGGGGAGGGTATGTGCTATGGTTAGTGCTGTGAAGTGTGTAAACCTGGCGATTCACAGACATGTACCCCTGGGGATAAAAATACATTATATGTTTATAAAAAATAAAAAAAATTTTTAAAAACCTGCCAAGCTTCTGAAGAAATAACTTTTAACTTATATGTCTATACTAAATTTGAGAGTAAACAAATTTATTGAAAAGGGAAAAATGAAAAATAATAATAATAAGCTATAAAATAGAAAAAATATTTCATATTTACCCTGATTTTACAATTTTTGCTATTCTTTATTTTTATTTTTTTTGTTTTGTTAATCTAAATTTAACTCTGGTAGACATAAGAGCTTTCCTTCAGTTTGCGTTTTGTTTTTGTTTGTTTGTTTTGGCTAGTATGCTTTCAATAAACTAGTTCAGCTTTAGTTTTTTTCAAAAAAGTAATTACTTTGCTTTTATTTTTGAAAAGTATTTTCACTGTATATTGAATTCTGGATAAGAATGTTATTTCTTTTTTTTTTTTCTTTCTTTTCAGTATTTGAAAATGTCACTCTTTTTTAGCTTGTGATTTTTCAGTTCTCAGTAGTTGAACCGTGTTGTGTCTAGATACTCTATTTATTTGTTTTCATTTGTTATTTAACTTGTTCAGGATACTTTGAGATTTTGGGATATGTGGTTGGTAGTACTTCATTAATTTTTGGTAAAATTTTTGTCCACCTTCTCATGAACTCAGTCTTTGTCTTGTTCTCTCCTTGTCCTTCAGATACTTGAATTACACATACATTAAATTCTTTAATGTTGTCCCAAACTCTCAGATTCTTTTTGTTTGTTTGCTTTTTATTTGTTTCACTTGTTTCTGTTCTTTAAGTAGCAGTTTAGATGATTTGTATTGAATTACTTTCTATTTACTGATCCTTTATTCCCTTGTGGCTGGGCTAGTGTAGAGCCCATCAGTATAATCTTCATCTCATTCATTTTTCATTCATAGGATTTGCATTTGGTAGTTTATTTTATGGGAGAAAGAGATGGCCATCTTGCAACCATATTTTAAAAATCAATTAAAATTGTGAATTCTTAAATCATGGATACTGTGTATCTGTTTGGAATAGTTGTGGGACTCAGAAACAAGAGATTTGCACTCACAATAATCTCTTTTCCGTGGGTCTGGATGAGAAGCTTACAAAAGGGGATGAAATCAGAGCAGGAACACGGGAATGGAGAAGATAATCTTTGGATCCTGTGAGCAAGCATGAAGCCCCACCTGTTTCATTGGATCATTCTTTCCTACTGAACAAATACTTTAAGCTATAATCCTTTGGACTTTACCTGAATTTACATCTTAGTTTATCTTCCTCCTGTTCTTGTTTTCCTTATCCCTTCACTGTTTCTCAGGGTAACATTTCTTAGTAAACATTTCAAATTAATATGAATTCTAATTTTATAGTCTGCTGCTGGATAACTCAGCCAAAGACAATCTGTTTTTACCATACATAGGTAAATAAAATAAGTGTGATAAATGATGTAATCAAATTATATATTACATGCATTGGGAGTACTAAGGAAAGACTAGCAAATCCTTTGGGAATGGGGCTCTGGAAAGACTCTGATTTGAAAGATGACAGTATTTCACCAGGCTGAGGAGTGGGTGATGGGGAGGTTTTCCATATGGCTGTATGTCAGCATCTTTACTTAAAGTGAATTATAACAGGCTATGTAAGTCAATTAGGCCTCTGGTTCTCCCACCTTTGGAGGGTACCAAAAGAAAGAAGACGTGCATTATGGGACACAAGCATAGTAAGCAAACAAAGTGTGCATGATGGTGTTGTCTATGGCTGCCTGTGCCTACATTTACAGTGTACTCTGTGCATTAGCACATACTCAGTATTGAATAACCAGCTAAGGAACAACAAAAGAAGCCAACTATGGGATTAGGGGAGAAAGTGGGATGTTAGAATTTCTAATAAGTGTTCTATCATCCACCAAAATGTTGGTTTCTGGAGGCTGCTTGTGGATTTTCCTCATATATTTTAAATCTTTATATTTACTTTTTTTTTTTAATTACACTTGTCATATAGTGGCTGTTTGATAAATATTTTCTTGAAAATTGAATTAAAGGATAGAGCCCCAGAGGTTGGTAAATCTATTTGTTTCATTTTTTTTTCTTTTTTCTGGTACTTTTGACCACTTTCTATGTAAAAATCACAAAGCTGAGAACTTAAATCCTTATATTGCATTTAACCTATGGAATTAGTTATAAATTACCAATTCTATTCAGAGATGATGGAATTTAAGCTCAGGGAGGTTAAACAGATTACCAGAGTTAACCCAGTTAGTTAGTGGCTATGTCACTTCAATAACCTGCAATTCAAACTTCTACTTAAATTTTGCACAAATAGCACTCTCACTCATAGAAAATATTGCTAAATCGTTCATTTCTAGTACATTAAATGCATGCAATTTGCATCAAATGTATTGAATTTGTACACCATGACCTTGTACACCATGACCTTCTGATACAATCCTTAATCTTAGCTGTACTGCAAACAAATTGATTCTATTTGGAAAAAAAAAAAAAAACTTGGGTTATCTGAAATCTAAGAAAATTACTATTGCTGAGACTTGAATCTATTTTTGTAATTACTCACTTACAGCTTTTTTAATGAAATCACAAATTTTAATAATACACTTGCTTATAGAGCATTATATAGGCACACTGTTGGGTGCTGTGTTTTCCGTATCATCACCTGACAGCACTGAATTTCAAAGGCATTGATGTCTGAATATACTGATGTGATATAGTTAATGCTAAAAGTAAAAATGGCGAATGTGTGAGGAAGCATAAATAGTTATTATTTACATAGAGATAATTATTAGTAGTTAAATGTTAATAGAAATAAAAAGTCCTCTTGAGGACTTTCTATATTCTCTTTGGTGAGGTTACAAATAAGAAGAATCTCATAATAATGAGATTTTAAGGTAAAGCTTCAATTTTCTGAAATCAAATTTGATGAAGGACCCTTCATATTTTGATAAAGGACTCAAGTGTACCTGAAATGAATTTTCTCCTCGTGGATGGAAGTTTCTACAAATGTCAATTAGTTCAGGTTTGCTATGTATAGTAAATATACTAGATTGAGGGTGTTTGGCCTCAAGCCCAAGTCTGCCATTTATTAAGTCTGCCAAGAAGTCTTTCTAACTCTCAGTGCTTCGTATTCCTTTTTCCCTAAGGATTCTGATAATCTGATTCACAGGGTTTTTGTGAGCATTGTTGCTGTTTGTAAAGAAGTTAACTTTAAAGCATCACACAAGTGAAAGTTCTTAGTATAAATTCTCTGAAGTAAAATAAATTGAATCACTTTTTAAGCCTAACATACACCTGAGTATAATAATTTTCACATCAGTAGTCACACTATTGAGTCTAGTGGGTTCTATCAAACTGACAACTTCTCATATCTCCATTTATCTTTCCTTAAGTTTGGAATGGATTTGGCTTCAAATAAACTACTCCCTTCCCATAGTGTTCTTGCCTTGATTGACATATAATCCAAAGACCTTGACATCATGCCCACCTCTGTGCTACGCAGTGTGTCATAGGTATACATGTCATAGGAAAGAGATGGTGAGGCAAAATAGGAAGCACCTTAGGGAAGAAAACAGGAAAAAAAAACAAACCTAATTTAAAATTTTGATCTTTCATTAATTTTTGACCTTAAAGAAGACTAACATTGTTGAACATCATCAAGTGCAGCATGAAAAAAACCCTTTTACACTTCAAGCTAACACTGTCCCATAAAACACACCTATGACAACTTCCTTATTAAACATGAACTAATTAACTGTGATAGAATATATGACAAATCTAATATAGAATTTGGCAAATTCTATTATGATGTCAATCCCATTGTTTTATTATTTTGTATCATCTTTCTTCTCTTCCTTTTTTCCTTTTTCTGTCTTTCCCTCCCTGATTCCCTTTTTCTTTTCTTATGCTGCTATTTATAAAATAAGAATATTGGACTCTCTAAGTTCTAAAGTTCTGTAAGCTCAATAATTCAATGATAAGCTCAGAATGAATATAGCAGTCTCAGGACACTGAACGTCTCTGAGAATTTGCACAAGCATGTTATGGACGGTGTTCTACCTTATGGGAATATAATCCACTCTGCCTTGATATCAGATACAGCTTAAAAGAGCTAAAATAATGAACTTGAAAATTTGGCTCTTTTCCTATACTTAGAGCAGATCAAAACTACTGATATGAACAGTTTTGGTCAGATTCCCAGATAAGAAACCTGATTCAAAGAGGTCAAAGAGAAATTTAAAAGTCTAATATTATAACTACAAAGCCCTTCTTGAGGACTTTCTATATTCTCTTTGGTGAGGTTACAGGCAGGAAATAGGTAGTTAACAAATCAAGCAGAAGAGCACCATTATTCCCATTATTATTGCTATAAATTATAATTGTCAAAATGTATGAAATACAAAGCAAGACTTTTTCCTGGTTTTCTATGCAATACTAGAGCCAGATTTTCTCAAATCTAAAATGTCCTACAAATATGTGAGTCAACGATCAGAAGTTAGTTATATGAACTCTTCTACAGCATTAAGGTACTATTTTATTTTAACACCTTTAAAATCAAAGGATTATACAGTTCAAAGAACATTAGTTTCTATAAGGAAAGCCTGCAACACAGTTTCCAGAAAACAGGTTTTGATGATGAAATACCAGAGTTTAAAACCCAGGTTAGCCATTTATTGTCCAAGTGACCTCGCCAAGCCATTTATCCTTCTATGCCAGTGTTATATCTACTATAAAATGAGGAAACTAACTGCATCACTTGATTTTGTAATGAGGAATAAACATTAGATCGTATGTAAATAAAGTACTTAACACAGAACTGTGTCCATAGTGATTACTTGGTGGGAGATCATTTTATAATTATTAGCTTTTTATTTGAATTATTAGAAAAGGAAACCCCATAGGGTGGGTGACTTGCTCGAGGTCATGCTGCTTCTTAGTAGTTTTTTAATTATATAAGTCACATTTCAGCCCTTTTACTGATAATCTCTACATTAAAAGACTTTGAACAGATTCTTGCCATTAATAATAATATTAGGGTTGCTGGAGGATTTCTTGAATATATTTTCTCATCTTTGCCTTTGCAAAGAATACACAGGTCAATTATATTTATTTCAATTGCCTCTACTGAGCTACTAGTAGGAGAATTTCATTTTAAGAACTTTCATTCGAGATGGTAGATTTTTGTCCTTTGATTCATATTCTATATTTTAGTCTATTATTTTCAATAACTAGAACAGAGCTTAGCAAGACTACCCATTTATATGTCAATGGGTTAACATTCACTAGCAAACCAGAAAGTACAAGCGATGTCATATTTGAAACAGAGGACTACCTATGTATTTCTCACAGTAAAGTTTAAGTAGCTACCTATGAAAAGTTATAGAAGTTTAATTATCAGTTACAGAATTAAATTATGATTTTTACTTATGGGCTACAGTATAGACAATTATGCTATTTCTCAACCTGCTGTCTATAAATCATCAGTATTAAAATTTTGTGTGGGGACACCCGGTGACTCAATCAGTTAAACATCTGCCTTTGGCTCAGGTCATGATCACAGGGTCCTGGGATCAAGTTCCACATTGGGCTCCTTGCTCAGCAGAGAGCCTACTTCTTCCTCTGCCTGCCACTCCCCCTGCTTGCTCTCATGCTCTCTCTCTCTCTCTCTCTCTCTCTCTGGCAAAAGAATAAAATTTTAAAAAATCTACATGGGTGATTTGTAACAATATCTTCTCCTCAACATCTCCATATATATTGATGCTGAGTCAGAATATTTCAATTGCAACCAGTTATTTTCATGTTTCACCTACTACCAGGAATTTCCATGCCAATGAGGGTTTGCAATCTTCTGGCCTATCCAAGGTTATAGTCTGAGTTTGAATTCTGGAGTCAGCACATTAGAGTTGTAGAATATTGGACAAATTAATCTCATTTCTACTCAGTTTCCTCATCTGTGAAAAAGAGACAACGTGAGTACTTACCTCATGAAGTTACCATAGAACGAAATGAGTTCACGTACATAAAAAATTTGGAACTTCATACATCACAGAATGTAGAACTTAGAAGAACTTCTTGGGTGCCTCCGTTACACCATGACTCTCTTGATTGCAAACAATTGTATGATTATGACATCCCTAAAGACAGGATCTTACTCATGCCTCTTTCTATTTCAGCATTTAGAAAAAGCAGTAAATTAGAAGAGGTCTATTAATAATACAGATTATTCAATATTTATTCTAATCTCTAATTGCCCTCAGAACCAATCCCTAGCATTATATTTCTTCTTGATTTCTGGAATGAATGTGGCTTGCCTTCATTTAGTAAAATTACTAAAGAATCTTTGATATATTTCCCCCTCCCTGTATCTTACAATTTATATTCCACAGAGACCTAATCTCATGAGATTCCTCTCAAAAAGAAAAAAAAAGTTTTATAGGCATATATGATGAAAAATATTGCATCCTCCATACAGTCTCACAAATGTGTATTTCCTATGAAAGGCTACAGGAAGTCTTATAGCAAATAATGTGATTTCTTTCTTTAACTCAGAACTTCCTAAACTTACTTAGTTAAAGAACGCTTTCACTGCCTAATACCTAACAAGAACCCTTAGCATAAGTAATCATCCTCATAGAGTCTTTATATACATGAGATGTTTTAAAAATTAACTTCTGTTCCTCAGTCTTTCTCTTTTGTATTTTCAGGAGCTGACTTTGGGATTGTGATATAAGGCAGAGACAGCCATATCTACCTTCAAACCCTGACTCCCTTACTTAATAGCTAGGTTATCTTAGGCAAGTAAATTAATCTTCCTAGACCTCCATTTTTACATCTGTCTAATGGAACTAAAGACACCCAGTTTGTAGAACTTTCATGAGGATTCTATGCTATGATGTACACTTAGTACTTAACCCAGCACAGTGGTTATAGGGATGACCTGCTTTCTTTATATTGATTTCCATTGTTGCCTAGAATTCTAACAGTAAATTGAAGTCTCCTATTTTTGCTTCCATAATAGTTTCAAATCACTCCTTTTCTTTAAGTCATATCAAGTATCAAATACAGTGAAATGCATTTGACTGTCAAAATGAGGCGGTCATTGCTTCTGATCACTCAGCGAGAGAGTAACTAGCTGAGTATTAGAACAAAAATTTGCAGTCCAACATAGGGTCTTTTTCAGTGTTACCACTCTATTTGTCACTACTTTCTCTTTTGCTGTGGCTGCTATCAATATCTGCTAAATTCCAGATAACCAATGAGGTCCCACTCATTGGTTATCTGATTTAGAATGAACTTTGCTAATTCGCAGCTTGGACTCCAAAGGCAAATTCCCCATTGTGTCCTCCATTAACACTTCTATCTTGGATTGCATATCTTGTATCCTTAGTGTTTCAAACATGATTCATTCTGAAGGAATATATTCCATACAACAATGCGAAAAGGTTATAAGTAGGAACAGTTTGACAAGACCTCTTCTGGGGCTTCAGGGGGTGGGAAAACCATAGTGACTTATGTGCTCTCCAAGATATGATTTTCAGTTCTTATATCTCATTTTTTTTCCTTTCTGTATCTAATAGCACACAATGAACCATGTCCTAGAGACAAATTTATACTAACCAAGTTAATCAGAGAGATACAGAAGTCATTTGATTAATTGAGAATAAAATATATAAACTGTTAAAAGATCTGAAATAATGAAACTTGAATTGCTTCCCAGTTAGTAGAAGTACCTGACAAGCCTGATCATAACACAGAATTTGATAAGTGCATGATCTGAACTACCATGGGCAGAAAGGAAGCTCTCTCTTACTTGTCAGTCACTGTACACCTTAAATGAATTTTAATTACTTCATTTCTTCATATCCTGTTATAAAATCAAGGGCTTATATGTCACAACAAAGTTTTCAGTTTCTTTCCTGCCCTAAGAATATGATCCTCAGAATAAGGATTTATAAATTGTTATAGGAAGGAGCTACATTGTTTGTCGACTGAGTCTTCCTTTTCAAATAATCATTTTCATTCATCCAATCTTTTGACAAACATTTAATGAGCTCCTATTATGTGCTAGATTCTTTACTAAGTTCTACAGATACAGAGGTACATAAGAAACAGTACCTAGATACCAGGATGTTAACATCATGGCTTTGACAGAGCATGGGTTAGTCATAAGAAAGTTGAATTAAAATTAATTACAAAACAGGGGCACCTGGGTGGCTCAGCTGGTTAAGTATCCAACTCTTGATAGTGCTTAGGTCATAATTTCACGGTCATGGGATTGGGCCCCATGTTGGGGGCTCCATGCTCAGCAGGGAGTCTGCTTGAGATTTTCTCTCTCCTTCTCCCTCTGCCCCTCCCCATGCTCCTCCTTCTGCACTTGCTCTCTCTCTCTCTCTTTCTCTCTCTCTCAAGTAAACAAATAAATCTTAAAAAAAATAATTACAAGACAGGAATGTTATGGTAAGACAAACAAGAGTTCAAGGTGATCACAAAGAAGGATAACATAAGTCAAACTTAGGAAGTCAGGGAAGAATTCTTGAAAAAGGGAATGTTTCATCTTGCCTAGCGGTTAGGATTATTTTTAACTATGGAAACTGCTGCTAAAAAATTTATCCAGTGTTGGAATTCACAAACATTGAGGTAACTCATAGCATTTACATAAAGAGATAAACTGAAATTTGGGGAAGGAAAATAATCAGAATCACTTCAGCAGATCTCACAAGCAGAAATTTATGGGACTTACATCTCTTATGATACTGGTCAGATGACTTGACTCTGATGACACACTAGTTTTTTTGTGAGATTTCATTGCTAGATTCAAATGGCTTAGTTGGAATCAGGTGTCTACATTTGCATACATCAGCTCTGGCCCAAGGGCGGGGTAATGGAACCTAGAAGTGGCTGGTGAAGGCCCAGCTCAATATACCTAGTAATTCTCAAGGGAATATCCTGGTATGAGTTGATAGTCACCCAAAGAGATACCACTATTCTATACCATGGTCTCATTAGTTCTCTTCATATTTCTAGTGCCCTTGGTGTAAAGTTCAAGTAGTTTTATATGGCTGAAAAACACTTCTCCAAGGTTGGAAGACCTCGGCTTATTCTTGTAGTCATATTGTACCACTCCATACTTCATATTGAAATCTAATCCAGTTATGAGAAATGATTCTCAGCAGGTTTCATGAAGGTAGCTACTCCTTCTTTACTACAGGCTTTTGCCTGTGCTAAGTTATCATCTTGCACATGCTAAATACTTTCAATTTTTCTTTTTTGCTTGACAGACTTCTCTTATTTTTAGCTCTTAGCTATAAAATCATTTCTCACAAGAAGACTTCATTGACTCCTACAGAATACTCCTTTGAGGGGTGCCTGGGTGTCTCAGTGGGTTAAAGCCTCTGCCTTGGGCTCAGGTCATGATCCCAGGGTCCTGGGATCAAGCCCCGCATCGGGCTCTCTGCTCAGCAGGGAGCCTGCTTCCTCCTCTCTCTCTGCCTGCCTCTCTGCCTACTTGTGATCTCTTTCTATCAAATAAATAAATAAGATCTTAAAAAAAAAAAGAATATTCCTTTGAGTTCCAGTCATAACCTGTTCTTACACTCATTGTGTGCTATAATCTATCTCCCCTGAATAGAAATCATCTCTATTTGTTTTATAAATTGTTTTATACCATATTCCAAAAATCTAACAGAGTACTAGCACATATTATTACTCAATAATTATATATTAAATTATCAAAGTTAACAGCAGTTTTAAATTCCAAATGTCCATTTATTTATATTTTTTTATACTTTTCTGTAAATTATGTTCCCTTAAAAAGTGCCTTGCATCCAAATAAGATGGCATTTGGCACATACCTTGATAACTAGTTAAATAAGCACCAACGAGAATAATCCTGTGTTATTAGAAAGTGGTGCGCTGTTATGTAAAGTAAAAACTCCATGATTGAAGAGACCTCTTTGTCTTTACATCTCTACTTTCTCAGGTTCTACAGTAGTTCCTGGCACATAGTTAGATGGATAATATTTTTTACTGAATATGTAAGTGAAATGATTATCATGAATACCAATATGAGATTAATAACCATAAAACTATTCTTAGTGTAAGTAGCTCTACAAATGATTTAGATGCTTGGTGTATTGTAATGAACAGTATGGTAACTGTGCTGTGAAGCAACAGCCCAGCGATGTGCAGTTTTCAAATTGAGAAGGCAGCAGTGGAATTGAATTAACTTTATCACTGACACCTGTTTCTCTTCTATCAGTGATAACTTCACACAGACTAGGAATCATTAAATATCATTTTATTACATAAAATAAATACTGATGGACATCCTACAAAAATATTTAGACCATTAGTCTATTTTTGCTTCTTATTAAAATAATAACCCCAAATGTTTGTCCTTTAACTTCTCTTAGCTATATTCAGAAGAGGTAACTTTGAACAAACTTAGATGCATGGAAATGCTCACATTTTTTTATTTTATTGGTAAGGTCCCCTCTTTCCAAATCCTACTCCCTCCTTGCTTTTCATTTATTATCAAAAAGGCAAAATATTTCACTTTGCCCATGTGCAATTGGCCATTTGAGGAGTGGGTGAATGTCATTTAATTTTCCATGAATGTCCACGTTGCAGGTTAGGCTTTGGTGCACATCAATCTTGAGATCACATCCTTAAAGTAAGAACAATAATGGGAGAACAAAATTGGTCTTGAGAGCAGCAATCTTAAGATAGTCTTTCCCTTAATATTATTAGAGGGAAAAAAATATGTGTGATTTCTCCAACTGAAATGGCAAGCACAAAGGAAAAGAAAAAAAATGTTCATAGTGGCAGGGTCTCTGCTTGTTCAAATTCTTAAAATATGACTTAACACACGATCTCATAAAACACTAAATGAGGATAAAAAGGGAAAAAAAGTCCTTTTTTTTGTGTGTGTGTTCCCTCAAGAAAGCACAAAGAGACAGATGGCCTAAATGAGAGGGTCCCTGGTCAGATGAGACCTTAATAATCTTCCTTTGCTTTGACAAAGAAAAGTATACAGTGAACTGTGTGATGACTTTGTTCTCCCAGGAGAAAGCACAACAGTGAGGAGAGAAAGATGCCTAAAAATGGCCACATCTTTGACAACATGGGTTATAATGCTTCGTTTTGTTAAGTAATAAAAGAACAATAAGAATCTTTCCTTTTATACCTTTGTCACATATAAAACCCAAAGACAAAAGTCCAAAATAGTATGATTTCTTTTTTTTTTTCTTCTGTTATATAATAACAGAAGAACAAAGAAACTTGTTTTACTCTGTCTCTGGGAAATGAATAGTGGCAAAAACAAAGAGAGAAAGCAGAAACAGCCTGAACCAACGGATTGCTCAAGTCTAACACAGAACTGTTTGTAGGGTTCGAAGTTCATCCATCAACAGCAACCGAAGATTGACTGAAACTTCAGTCTTGCTCCAGAGTTTGAGTTCCTTTGGTCAATAACAAATAGGAAGTGAGATTCTAGACTGATCTGTATCATCCTTTTAACCATAATCCTCTTCCTGATTGGAAGATGAAACCGTTTCCTCTTTCAAAGACTCAGCATGGATATCACTGTGGCATACTTCAGGAAAATCTTGGTTAGAGAACTAAACGTCTGAAAATTATCTACCACCCAATGTCAAACTAATTTCTTCTGAATATTCTGGAAGAGAAGTACCAGAGGAATTTATCCATGGTAGGAAGGGTGGCATAATGGAAAAATTAAATATTTTGTTTTCAAATCCTGACTCTGATACTTGCCTATGTGGCCTCACTTCAAGTATTTAACCTCACTGCATTGCAATTTCCTCAGATAAAAATTATTTTAAAAAATTACTTCAATAGGGTGATTTGAAGTCTTAATATCCAGCAGGATAGACCTGAGATTGGCCAACGCCAGCCTATAGGCCATATCTGGTTCATGCTTCTTCATACATGTTAAGTCTGACTGGAACGCAAACATGCCATTCACATATGTATTTTCTGCTGCTGTTTTCATGCTTCACTGGTAGAGTTGTACTGTTGCAATGGAGATGTATGACCCATAAGCTCAGGATCTTTCCTATCTGGCCCTTTACAGAAAAAAATCTGTGGACTTCTGGCTTGAGAAAGAGAAAAGACGGATTAGAAAAACTCAAGTGACTTTCCAGGGTTAAAAAAAAAAAAGAAAAAGAAAAGAGAAAGAAAACCCAGCAATGTGTATATTTCTAGCACTAGTATATTCAACTTACTCTGAGACTAGTACTTATTTAATACATCCATCTTTGAAGATTTTTCCCAGTCAATAATAAAGATGGAAATGGAATATATATGTTTTAGTTCACTTTGAGGGACTTTTAAAAAATGCAAATCATAACTGCACTTTTTATCTCAATAAGTTGAAAAAGCATCTTGACTAAGGCCAACCATTTTTATACTCTCTTAACATTTATCCCCCATAACTTTTAATTATAATCATCTTTCTTGTAACTACTGTTTCAAAACTACAAATGATGTCTGATGGAAAAGTGCTATTTCTACTGGTGAAAGAACCTTAATTAACCATTATTTAGTTCTAAACATTTATGTTAGAAGGAAGCAACTGAGGTTCACACAGATGATGAGTATTTGTCCACTAAGTTGATCAACACTGGAGCTAAGAGGAGATTCTAGTGTCTGGGTTTGCTCCAGTGATCCCTTCAAGACACCACCCTCCTTCTCCAATCTGATCTACCTCTGTTCTAATCCCAACATCGGTATTCACATACTAAATTTCATTTTGCCTTTTTAAAAATATCTCTCCCTATCCTCTCAATCCCAGCTTAAATAAGCCTTATCTGAAGAAAAATTTGTCAACTGTATTCCCCCATCAAGTTTAAAATTTTACTGTTATAATTTGGAAGAAAGGTATGCACAAAGATCCGCTTCCACTTTATTTTCTCCTCCTGCCTCTCATGCTCTTATAATGGATTCTATGGTCACACCTCTTCCAAAGTGATTTTCTGGTTTGTCACCAATGCCTACCAGTCAACCTATTCTGTTCTCTCCTTGATAACAGAAACTACCTATGAGTTCAGTATCATCATTATATGTATTTGGCAGATGAAGTAAAGAACTACACAAAAAGCTTGATCAAAGAACTTTAAGTTTAAGGCATAGAGAGCTGCCTAGGCTTTTAACTATAAACTACAATGCCAATCTAGAAATGTGTATTGTTTTTGGAAGAAAATTATTACTTATGCCATATAACCAATTTATCTGTATTCATTCATCATATAGTCATACCTTTTTTTATTTTTTCCCCTTCAAAACCTAGTCTGTGACAGGCTGTATATAGCCTGGGGATCTATCAGTGTAAGGTAGACATATCTTTGCCCTGATGGAGTTGGGTGATGGATCAGATGCAAGATGAAGGGGATAAGGGAAAGAGGAAATGCTGGAGGATTCTTTGAAATTTTATTTGAGCAAGTGGGTTAATGATGACTTTTTTTTTTTAATTGACAGAAGGAGAAGATCAGAGTCTTGTCCAGTTATTTTCAATGCTCAGTTAATTTGGCAAGACTGGAAGCTGTTGTTGCTATTTGGTTTGTTGGTTTGCTTTCATCAGGAGAAACATAATGTCTGGGATTTCTCTTGTGGATAATTTGGGAGCAGCATTGCTCACTCATTCCCTCACTTCTCAAAGTTTTTAAAGAGTTCTACTTTTTGTAACATCTCTGTTAAGCCCTGAAGATAAAACTGTGAGTAAAATATTTACTGACCTAATGATTACTGACAATCATTAATATATTTTATTGTTTCAGTCACCAATTGAATAAATGTTCGCCAATATTAATTGAATGATAATCATCTTCCAAAAGATGTAGGAAAAAAAAACATGTGTGCTTTCTTAAAAAAAAAATAGAGGAATATCTACATTGAGAGAAAATCTCAGTATCATCAGGAAGGAGGAAGTTCACTTCTTATAATGTCTTTTATACCTTGTGGTATTGAAGTAATTTTCAAATTCTTATTGTGTTTTTTTTTTAAAGAGTTGTTATGTAGTTTGAGTACAGAGATTCATTCTCATCTAGATGCAGTGTTTTTTTTTTTTTCTTATTGATTCTTTTTTTTTTTTTTCTTCCCTTCTAAGATGGAAGTTGCCTTAACAATCCTTCTGAGGCTTACAAAAGAAAAGTAGCACAAGCAGAGAGAGTTTAGATGTTCTCTTCCTAAGAAACAGGGATTTTGTAATGAGAGCACATAACACAGAGCATCCCTGAAGGCAGAAGAATAAAAGCTTAGCTTTCCAACTCTGCATGTGAAATGATTCACTAATTAGTAGTCCTAAATGTTAGGGGAAAAGAGATGGAGGAATAAAAGCCATTTATGTGGTGTTTTGTGTATGATGGAAGTGTTGAATGAAACTTTGCTTCTTCATGGAAAATACCACTCCGTAAAAATCCAGTCCTATAAACTGTTACTTAAGCGGGTTCCTGCAGCTGCAGACTGATTAAAACCCAGCAGGTAAAAGCTATAATAAACAAATGCCGCCTGCTGCTGGAACAGGTGTTTGTGTCCTCATTTAGCAACCAAAGTAAATGAGAGGATGCAGAGGGGTTAAGGAGAGACCATTGCCTGGATTACCAGGAGCCTGGTATTCTGCAATTCATTGCTGTTTGTCCTTGAACTTAATGCTGGGGATTTTGATTTGCCAGGTTAGTTGATGATGCCTCCAGGATTAAATTTCGATATAATTAAGAAGACCTGTATCTTCTCCTGGTAGGATTCCCCACATTCAGTGTCTGCATTTTTTTTCTCTCTGTTTTATTGTTAATCTCTCTTCACCCCACACTATGTAGAAATCAATTACAGGATGCAAATTATTGAGAATTTCTTTCACTTTCTAACAACAAATGAAATGAAACTGCATACGAGATTCATTAAAAATGGAATATGGTGGATTGCGTCCCATGAAATTTAATAAATACTTTAAAAATATCATGTGTTATGTGATATTGGACTATTTTCTCTCACTTCTCATCATCCAGCCCCACTAATGAAGTTCTAGAATATAGGTGAGGTTCGGTGGGGTGAGGTCCAGAGCTGATGACCAAGAAAGAATTCTTGAGACATCTTTGGTGCAAAATGGTGGTTTATTAAAGTGCAGGGACAGGATGGGTGGACAGAAAAAGCTGCTGCCCCGGGGTTGTGAGAGGAGGCCGGTTATGTACCAGGGGGGTCCGGGATGTAAGGAACAGGGAGGATTCAATAGAACTTTCATATGCTAAAGAGGACCTACAAGATACCAGATACCAGAGGCTTTGCCCTTTTTAGCAAGCTGTTAAGATAGTTGGGGGATTCCTAAAGAATGTCACAATATGTCCAATCCAGGAGTGGGGGTGGGGGCGGAGGTTGCAAGGTGTCAGCCTTTTGCTTTGTCTTCAGCCAGCCTTCTGGTCCCTCGTCACCACCCTTACCACTTTCATTCCTTGCAACTATTCTAACACATTCACCATTTGCTTAAAGGAGAGAAAAATGTCACTGTCATTGTTGCCAAAACTTTGGGCTTCTTCTTTCTCCTTAAATAATGTAAACTCATGGAAGTCATTTTAGAATGATTCTGAGAAAATATCATCGGAAGACTCGAGGAATCTTGGGAACAAATAGTTTCCCCAACATATTTTCAGTAGTTGCTTCTTTGTGGTGAGTCTAAGTTATTTTGCAGATATTGTTGTAAAAATCTAATAACAAAGTAAATGTAATGTTTTGACTATTTCAAAGAGCTAAGTGAATATTAAAGGAAGCTGAAATGTGTATGGTTTAAACCCACAGAAATTAGATACCACATTTTGAAATAAGTTATAAGATACCAAGGACTTGAGAAAGAAGGGAGAGGGGAGCTTTCATGACTCTTAAAACCTCTGGCAGATGGTTAAGAAAAAAAGAACTTTTAGGAGACTACTTGGAAAGCTGATTACTTACACGCTTAGGATCTAGGATCACAGTGACGTTATGTGGGACTCCAACCTGGAAAACTGGAAAAACAAAACACAGCCTGTAGCTGCATTGACAGCAGAGCAAAGAAGTGGCTGATTTGGGCAATTGTATCCCCAAACTTATCTTTGATCAGATTTAGACCATGGTCAATAAACTGAAGGCATAATGAAAGTCGAACTTTTTATCCGAGAACTTTATGGAGGAATGTTTCAGTTAAAGCTACGCTGGGTTGTTCCTGTAAAGACCTAAACTCTACACTTGAAGAGACTTAACAAAAAAGAATTTTATTTCCGCTCATATAAATTCCAAATAGGTAGGAAGGGGGCTAGCTTTCTTCTTTGCAAGTCATTCAGGGATCCAAGGTCCTTCTATTGCATGGCTACTCTAAGTGTCTAGATTTCTCCCCATTCAGCTGGCTGCTGGGAAAGGCACCTCTTTTTACCCACTTTGATCTGGAAGTAATATATGCTGAATCTTTTCAGATCCCATGGCCCCACATAGTTGCAAGAGGGATGCCCCATAGGAAGCCTCTGGCTAAAGTGTTGCTTTGAAGGAACAATGCTACACTATTAAAGGGACCATGCCTCTTAGGCAGTTGGTTATCGGTCTCTTCAATAACAAAGCATAAATTAGAGGAATTTCTAGGTACTTAGAGTCCATGAATATGTAAAGGATCATCCAGGAAAAAGAGCTCCTCAATCTCTCTAAGAGAATGGACATGCAAAATGCCCTGCAGTTGGGAATGTGAATGAATTTCCAAGGAATCATTACAACACTATTGAAAGTGTTAGCATTAAAAGATTTTCTTACCAAAGTAAACATTTAGGTTGGTGCCAGTGTAACCATTCTTTTTCTACTCCCTAAACCCTTTTCCTTTTTTATTTTCCTCATCCTCAAGCCCAGACCCTACACTGTTGGAGTTAGAAGAGGCTGATAACAAAACATAAAAGAGAAAGAAATAAAAGTGGAGAGAAAGGAGCCTACCCCACCCTTTCTCCCTATAAAACTAGAGCCTTCTCAGGATAAATTGAATAGCTTGCAGTACACTTTAGGAATTTATTTTATTATCAGTATATAATGGACTAAGCAGTGGTTACTACCCAGGGAGCTTTTGATTACTCGATATTAGAAAATAAATAAATAATAAATAAATAAACCAAGACTAACCTTTAATTTCATTCAGTAACATGGGAAAACCCTGCCCCAGAGAGTGCATTTAAGGGTTAGTGAAAAAATTCTAATTTATGATTATTTCCCATGAGCTGGGCTTGTTCAATCAGAGCATGGCATAAATAAGAGATATTCTATGGACCATATGAGACAAAACATTTTGAAGGTATATGAAGTTAAAGTTTTTTAGTTGATCAATTTCCTTGTTAGTTAAGTACTGCTTTCTTTATCCTTGTTATTTATTAATGGTATATAATTATTTTGAATACATTTTTCTTCCTTTGTACAAAGTTAACTTTATTTAATCATTGGTAACTTATGATCTTGGAGATTTTCAGGATAACTCTAAAGTAATATAATCACAGAAGAAATAGGACATATTAGAAAAATGAGCTCAGTCCTTGAGGCTTTCATAACAGTTTTCTTTCTCTTTTCCAGGTAGAATGGCTCGATCTTTCTTACCCTAAGTTGTACATATCTGTTCCTGCTGTTGGATTTGAGTGTTTTGAAGGCAGTGATTTTTCAAATTCCCTTTATCTTCAACACTGCTTGATATATGGAAAGTCTGGTAAATAGACTCAGAGTTTTGAAAAAAGATGAAAGGTAAGGTTTTATAATAAATTCCTAAAATTATCTTTTTTCCCTTTAATGAATTAATTTTTCTCCTAAAAGTAGAACACAGAAAAAAATCAGTTAATTGAGGCTTTTGGATTTCAAGTTCCTTTTAATCAAAGTTTTAATGAATATAGATATAGAATATAGATGAAAATTTGACAAGATAGCTCTCTTGATATCATAATGAAGGTTAATATGTTAAAAAATCCCTATAGTAGATACCATATGGGAGATATATCACAAAATTGTTCCCTACATAATTCAGAATTCTGTGTTTCTTTCTCTTATACACGGTGATTCCAGAGGAGTAAGTGCATCACTACAGAGCTGAAAATCCAAAGGAAAAGATCAGTACAGTAAGGAATATTTCTGATAGGATATTGAGACTTGGAAAAAAGTTATCATACTTGAAGCTTGGTGGAGTTTTTGTCCTGTACTCAGAAGAAATTTTTTTTCCAACCCTTAAAGTCTGTGTTGTCATTGCTTTCAAAATCAAATAATGACAGACTCAAATTTCCATAATGAAAAAGTAGTTTCTTTCAATGAATTATGTTGTTATTAACCCATTACCTGTGTCCTTTTGTTAGATTTTATATTAAAAGAAAAATTAAGATTTCTGACACTTTAGGAAGAAGTCAGTATGAAAGAGACTCCAAGCTTAACATCTGTTGCCTTTGCCAACCTAATTGATTATCTTAGGGAAGCAGGTTGTACAAGAGTGACAAAGTATGATTTGAAAGTAGAAATGTATTATCAAGGTGTTAAATTAACTATGAAGTAATCTTAGTGCTTCTAAATGTTCAGAGTCCTTCTGTTACATGTTAAAAGAAAGTGAATACAACATGCTCAATATTTTTTCTTCATTCTTTCTTTGTTGTTGGAGGTCACCAAATTTTTTTTCTGTTTGCCAATTTCATTCCTATTAGATAGCACATCAGAGTAACTGCCTTGTAGAATTTCTTTGATGCTGGACATTCACGACATGCTGGACTTCTACAGCTTGAGGCTGTTTCCAGCACAATCTCTAATTATGTTTAAATAGGAACTTGCTCTTATAAAATAGCAAATCTGGATTTTTAGAAAAAAACAGTTGAAACAGTACTTATGCAAATCCAAGGAGAGTGAGGTTAAATTTGAAGCCAGTTCATCCAAGTATAACACTGTAACAGAGAAGGAATGAATTCTTCCATATTTTCCAGGGAGCATATTTCAGGGTTTCCATATTTTTGGCCTCCCTTAAATACTTCTTTCCTTTAACATGTGTGTAATTCATCACTGGCCAGTACCCTTTCAAATAGACAACCTCAGCAGTTTAAATGCAAGACTTATTGAGCTTTGTTGTTCTTGTTCAGTGATGTAAGACACAAAATTTGACATTTGCCATCTTTCTCTTTAAAACAAATACCAAAAACCAGGATTGTCTGTGACTCCCTATTCTGTTGTTTTTTGGGGGACCTAAATGTGTGGTACAACACCACTAAAGGAAAATTTCTATCATGAAATAACATTGGGGGTTAGGATGGGGGGAGTAAGAAGACAGGAACTTTAATTTGAATTCTTTCCCTAACTTATGGCATGCATTTAAGCAAGTCACCTAAACTTACTTGAGCCTCAGTTTTATTATTCATAAAATGAGAACTTAGATTGACTTGTTCCTCCCCCCCTTGATTGACAACTAATTCATTATTAGTAGTATTAGAATTATAACCACCACCATAGATTTCTGTTTAATTTACTTTATTGAAATATAACTTTATACAGTAGAAGTTTCCAAATCTTCAGTGTACAGCTCAATGAATTGTTAATATGCATGGACCCCTGTAACTACCACTCAGATCAAAGTATAGATTTCCAGTCCCAGTGGGTTCCCTGGTTTCCCCACTGAGTCCATATTCCTTACCACTCTCTTAACTTCTGACACCATAGCTTAGTTTACCTGCTTTTGAACTTTATGTAAATGGAATCAGTCAGTATGTCCATTTTTGTGTGTCTGTCTTCTGTTCAACAATATGTCTGTGAAAATCATCCATACTCTGATGAGTGACAATACTTTGTTCTTGTTCACTGCGGTGTTATATCCCATTGTGTGCATATACCATCTGAGTTGTTTTCAGATTTTCACTATCACAAGGCTGCTAGTAACATTTTTTAGTATATTTTAGTGAAATAAGAAACAATTTTTTAATAGAAGGGACATATATAACTGGAAACAGAATTACTGAATCATAGGTTAATCGTATGTTCAACTTTAGCAATTTTGTACTTGTATTGTTACCTTACCTTAGATTTTTATTTAAATTATTGTTTTTAAATTTTACCATATGTTAGTTGTATAATGGTCAATAGTGTTTTTTTAAAAATATTTAAGCATTTTTACTTAAAAATGTATATTTAATATCCATGCAATAATAGGTTTGAAATAATAATTATATTTTTTTCTTTTTTTTTAAATTTTTTTTAAATTTATTTATTTGTCAGAGAGAGAGAGCGAGACAGCGAGCACAGGCATACAGAGAAGCAGGCTCCCTGCTGAGCAAGGAGCCCGATGTGGGACTCGATCCCAGGACACTGGGATCATGACCTGAGCCAAAGGCAGCTGCTTAACCAACTGAGCCACCCAGGTGTCCCTAATTATATTTTTTTCTAATTTACGTTAAGATAAATATAAAATTATTATAATACAAAATATCCATCTGTCTAGAACTTTAAATAGTTTCATGTTAGCCACATTTGTTCTAGATGATATGTTCCTAGGTCACTTCTCTGAGAACTTTGAATTTTACAAGAGATTTCTCCTATATAATTAACATTTTAATAAAATATTACTAAATAATAAAACTAAAATCAAAGGCAAATTTAAATAGTTGTGATTTTTACAGCTGAAGTTGTTTGTTTTTTTTTTTTAAAGAAAGCATTTCTAAAATATATATGCCCAATACTATCACGAGTTAATGATAGTAGTTTTAGGCCAGTTTTACGCCTAACACAGCCAGTTTTAGGATATCTATAATTTTAGTGTATCTCTTTTTTTAAAAAATATTTTATTTATTTATTTATCAGAGAGGTTGAGAGAGAGAGAGAGCACACAAGCAGGCAGAGAGGCAGAGAGAGAAGCAGGCTCCCTGCTGAGTAGGGAGCCCATGCGGGACTCGACCCCAGGACCCCGGGATCATGACCCGAGCCGAAGGCAGCGGCTTAACCCACTGAGCCACCCAGGCGTCCCTATAGTGTATCTCTTATGCAGGTTTTCTATCTAGTATTAGCTAAAGACTTTGTCAATCATACATGACCCCATGGCTACAGGTGCAGGACACGTGGGCACAGAACTGGGATTCTTAATGTCCAGTGAGAGGACAGACCCTTGAAGTAATAGAAGCCTGGTTACTACTTCATATCCAGAATCCCGGAGGCCACAATTAACCAGCAAGACTAGAGGGGCAGGTAAAGGGTCTTGACCTATAGGGGATTGAGGAGATGTCATCCTTCTCGGTCTGAGGCTGGGTCTGAGAGAGTGATAGTAGAGGACTTCAGGCTGAACCAAGTAGTGGTCTCAGTCACAACTGTTGTGGTTGATCCAGTGTCAGTGCTAGAGTAGATTAATAAGGCCTCAGGAACATGGTAGGTGGCCGCTGATTTGTTAACTATTTTTTCAGCTTCAGTCACCAAACAGGTTGCATTCATGTGTGACAGACATTGTTTATCTCAGGGCTATCAGCTCTCCTACCCACTTTTATCATTTAGTCTGAAGAGATCTGGATATACCGGATACCCCAGAGATATTACACTGACCAAGTATGGCAATGAGTTTATTTGTATTGGGCAGAACAAGAGTCAGCTGGTGTGCATTAGGTCTGGATAAGACACATGTGTTTCTGAGGGTGGGACATTGTAATTACAAAGATTCAGGGACCTGACTGTTCTGACACCAATGACATTTCTGGGGATGGTGTGTTCAGTGATATTCTCTCCAAAGTATAAGACAAATTATATTTATTCTTTCCATAATTATATTATATTGTCTCCAAAGTATAAGACATAATGCATGGCCCAGAACTGACAAGAAAACATGGCATCTGTTGGCCTTCACCAGTTCTTAAGAAATCACGTGCTACTTCTAGTCAAATCAGACTGTTTGAGTCCACAGACTGAGCGACATGGCAATTTTGGCTCAAGGACTCTGTCAGCCTTGCCAAAACATTTTCAGAACTGCATGGCTTTCAAAGATCATCTTGTCTTCCTTTTCCCCCACTTTCTTAAGTGAAAAAAACTGGATCATGGTCTGAAGATTCTTCCATCCTCCTCAGAATCTCTCCTCATTTGCCTTCACAGGCTTTTCCCTTAATAAATCTCTTGTATATCTAACGTCATCTTGGAATCAGCTTCTTGGAGGACACAGACTAATTAATGCATGTGTTCAAGCACATCTCCAACCATTACATATAATTTTGGGGAAAACTTCTTATTCATTATTACATATGACTTTATCAGCTTTAATTCTTTGGATGTGTTTTTGTGTTTTAGATATACAATAATAAAAACCAAATGGCACTTTCTAAACTAAAGTTTAGTACTATGGAGAGAAGAGGGCACAACGGATATAGAATAGAAGATGAACAAACCCCAACTATTTTAGGCTATATCATTGGCAGATGATTGCATTTTTAATGAGGTAATTTTATTTTAAAACTTTGTGTAGTAGTGTAGCATTCTCTAAGGCAAACAATTTTCTTCTTTTAAATGGTAGATAAAAATGGACATAAAATGATTTATTTTGAAAAATACCTAGAGACCTTTATTTAGTTTTAAGTGTCATCTACCTGCCTTTAATATTTCCTTTATTTGTCTAGTGCCAGAGATGATATAGATCTTTTCATTTTGTTATCACTTTGACTCAGATTCAGAATTTTCAAGGCAGTTGTTTTTGGTGAGGGTTAGCCTTTTGTCACAGAACAATACCAAGACTGCTTGTTCACAGAATTTTGAGCCCCAAATTGGTTAGGCTTAGGGCAATTTTGTCATCAGCGCATTCTTTTGTATCACAATTCAGAGTATATAATATATATTTTGGGGATCTATTTAATGATAAATGATAGATTAACTAGATAGATAGATAGATAGATAGATAGATAATGCATAAATACATAGTATCTCGTTTGAAAATACCCACAATTCACAGAACATTACAGAGAGGCTTGCAATATGCCCAAAGTGTCAAAGCCTTTTTGTTTTGGTTCAGATTTATTGTTATTTTGATTACAGACTTTTGAGACATCACCACATTATATTTCTATTCTTCATACAAAGCAGATAAAAAGACTTAAGAAATCCACCCCCAAATAAAGGTGGATTATCTACTCTCCCTTTGTTTCCAATACGCTATAGAAAATTCTCCTGGTTTTTACTCAGTGTGGAGACAGCTTCCATCCTCTTGCTGCTTCTTGTGCACCTTTCCAAGAAGGAAAGAGAGACTGAGAAAAGAAACATTCCTAGCCTAACCCAGGGAGCATTTGTCTTCAGAACAAAGGTTTTCTTTGCTCATTCAAATGGTAAATACCCCACAGTACCATCTATCCTTGAAAGAGGGCCTCAGAAAGTCTAGCTGTGCTGGTCCCAGCACATGTTTGTGTATCTAAATGAACAAGTGATTTTTAGAAAATCTGTTTAGTCCCAGTGCTAAGAGGTGTCCCTAAGTGAGGATTTTCAGAAATAAATATGAAATTTTAAACTTGGCCTGATTTCTGCAGCTATCTATCCGCTGCTTCAGAGTTGAGCGAGAGATAGAAGAATTACATATTGATCATTTTAAGCCCAACTCTAAAAGCCAGATACTACAGCAGCTGTGTCACAACAATGAGGCAACAAGAATGGGAACAAATGAAATGCAATAAGGCAGGTAAAAGTGAAAGACAGAAGGAGCCTGGATGACAGATAAAACATTGAGTCACTGAAACAAGGACAGTAAGTGCTTCACTCCAGTTTTCACATTTTCACATATTATGACAAAAGTAAGCACTCTTTCTTTACTATTAGTTTTCTATTAATTTAAGTTGAAAGCAATAGATAAACATAAAGTTTGGACTTTCAAAACAGGTTTATATTTATTCATTCACTCATTCATTCATTCATTCATTCAACAAATTTACATATTTTACATTACTTCATTCTATTTTACATAATTCACTTTGGAATATCCTGATTGGTTGATTTTGTATCTCTTTTTATTAGAATGGAACATTATTTTTTTCTGTGCCTCAGTGTATAGAACACTGGTATGAAGTAGGTGCCTTATAAATCATCAATGAGTAGATAAGTAATATATTATTAAATCAATTATCCACTATCAACTAGGTATACAAGGAAAACAGAGGAAAATTCATAAATATAATCCAGTGTTACATGTATGATATATTTTAGTTGTGGATTAAAAATATGAATCTGGTACAATAAAAGGAATGGAATTTTCCTCTTCGTGATTCATGAAGACTTCATGAAATCTTCATAAAGACTTCATAATTTAAGAAGATTCATGACTACTATGTCATCTTCATGGGTATCAGACTTCTCTATTTTAATGACTTTCCTAAAGGTACTTGAAATACAGCAGATAATTAATAATAATTGGTTAGTTTTAGAAGATGTATGTTTGTGAAGCCATCACAACAGTCAGGAAAACAAATATTTCTATTACCCCAAGAAAGTTTTTTTTTTTTGAAGCAAATTCTTTACTTCTATTTGATAACATTTTTAATCACTTCCTCATTACAAATAATTTAATGATAATTATCTAGATAATTGCATAAGAGCTCTAATTTTTTTGACTATGTAGACAATAACATACCCAAGAAAGTTCTCAATGCTCTTTTCCTTTTTTTTTTTTTTAAGATTTTATTTATTTATTTTGACAGGAAGAGAGGGATCACAAATAGACAGAGAGGCAGGCAGAGAGCAAAGTGGGAAGCAGGGCCCCTGCTGAGCAGAGAGCCAGATGCTGGGTTCCTTCCCAGGACCTTGAGATCATGACCTGAGCGGAAGGCAGAGGCTTAACCCACTGAGCCACCCACTGAGCCACTCAGGCGACCCCTTAACACTCTTTTCTAATCCCTTCCCTTCCTCTATCTGTGTCTGCACAAAATAACTAAATTGCTTTTGGTCATTCTAAATGAGTTTGCCTTTTCTTTAAATGTATATAAATTGTTTATATGGTATACATTATTTTTGCTTGTTTCTTTTCCTCAGCAAAATAATTTTAAGACTCATCTGTGTTGCTGTGTATTAATAGTTATTTTTTAATTGCTAAAGAGTATCCCATTGTAAGAATATATTATAATTTGTGGACAATTGGATTACTTATAGTTTTGAGCTATTATAAATGAAGTTGTTAAAAACTTTTTTGTATACTCTGTGTTTGGTTTAGATATATGCTTTTGTTTCTCTTGGCTAAATATCTATGAGTCAGTTGTCTCAGTCATATGGTAGGATGTGTTCAAGTTGTGAGAAACCGTCAAGGATTTTCCAATATGGTTGTACACTTTCATCTTCCCTTTAGCAGTGTATGAGAGGGGTCCTTTCCCCCCATCCTTGTCAACACTTGTTATGTTCTGGATTTTTAACTTTGAGCCATTTTAATAGATATGTAGTAGTATCTCACTGTGGTTTTTGAATTTCTTTGACGACCAATGCTTTCAATCATCTTTTCATGTTCTCACTGGCTATTTGTATTCCTCTTTTGTGAAGAATCTAATAAAATATTTTGCTTATTATTACATTGTATGTTTTCTTATTGAATTTTGAAAACTATTTATATATTTTGTACATAAGTTCTTTGTCTTATATCTATGAATCTTTTCTCCCTCACTCTGTCTTATCATCTTTATTTTCTTAGTGATGTGTTTTGAAGAGCAAAAGATTTTAATTTTGGTGATATCCAGTTCGTCACTTTTTTCTTGTATAATTTTGTTCTTTTTTTTGTTCTAAGAAATATTTACCTATCTTAAAGTTACAAAGTGTCTCTGGCCATACCACCCTGAGCACACATGATCTCATCTTGAAGTTGCAAAGATTTTTTCCAGTGTTTTGTTTTAGAATTTGATACCTTAGGTATTAGGTTTTATATTTAGGACCATGATACATTTTGAGTTAATTGTTTTGCATGGCATAGTATAATAATTAATGTTTATGATTTCTGTTTTTTTTATATATATGCCAATTTGATCTAGTTATAGTAATAAAATAGATCTTATTTTCCTTCCCTTCATTGTCTTTGAATTGTCAAAAATCTCTCTTCTGTCCAATGAGCTACCTTATTGCTATGTTTTTGTCAATACCTAACTGTTATAATTGTGGTAGCTTTATAGTAAATCATGAAATCAAGTACTGTAAGTCCAACAATGTGATTCTTTTTAAATTTACCTTGGTATTGGGCACCTGGGTGGCTCAGTGGGTTACAGCCTCTGCCTTCAGCTCAGGTCATGATCCCAGGGTCCTGGGATCAAGCCCCGCATTGGGCTCTCTGCTCAGCCGGGAGCCTGCTTCCCTTCCTCACTCTCTGCCTGCTTCTCTGCCTACTTGTGATCTCTGTCTTTCAAATAAATAAATAAAGTCTTTAAAAAAAATTACCTTGGTAAGTCTAAGTGCTTTCTAAATTTTAGAATCATTTTATCAATTTTCTTTGAAAAGTATCCTGATGTAATTTTGGTTGATATGGGTTGAATTTATAACCGACCAGTTTGGAAGAATTGTTATCATAATAACAGTAAGTCTTTTGCCCAGTGAACTTGATATACATTGTCATTTATCTATACTTTTTCTTTTAGAAATGTTTGTAATATTCAGAAAAATGATCTTGGATTTGTTTTTATAGATTTTTTTCCTAGGTATTTTACATTTCTGATATTACCAAAGTAAGATTTTAAAAAATATCATTTCCAATTATTGTATGTGGGTATATTAAAATGTAATTGACCATTTTATATTAGCTTTATATATTCTGGTCTTGCTAAATTCAATACTGAGTTCCAGTATCTGCTTTGTAGAGTCTTTGGAATTTCCTATGTACACACATCTGCATATAGAGAGTTTTGTTTCCTCCTTTCTGGCCTTTATGATTTTTTTTCTTGCCTTATTGCCACAATTAGAGTCCCCAGTGAAATTTTGAATAGGAAGTAGTGAAGTAGCCATCTTGCCTAGTTTTTCATTTCAAAGAAGCAATTCAGATTCAATTTATATGAATTTAACAAATTCAGGAAAAGCATTGAATGTGCATATAGGAATTATTTATAGTGAACTCTTGTTAATGAGAAAAATATTTAAATGGCTTAAATATAATCAGCTAGATAATGGATACATATAATGCATATTTAGCAATTAAACTGAATTGAATTTAACTATATGAATCAAGTAGATGAACTCACAAAAGTAAGTTTGAATGGGGAAAAAGCAAGTCACAGAAGACTACCTTAGCATGATATCATTTACATAAAGATAAAAACCATGCAAAACTGAATAGCAGAATTTTAAGGGCTAGATATATAATAGTAAAATATATATATATATATATATATATATATATATATATATATATATATATCTTTTTGATCAAGGGAATGCTAAACACAGAATTAAAGGCTGTGGTAACACCTATGAGGTACAAAGAGAAATGTGATGAGAAAAATATACATAAGGTTTTTTTAAAGATTTTTAAAAAATAATCTCTATACCCCATAAGAGGCTCTAACTCACAAAATTAAGAATCACATGCTCTTATCAACTGAACCAGTCAGGCACCTTTTCTTAGTGATTTTTAATTATCAATAGTGTTTTATTTGGTAAGTTTGATAGTGGGTACATGTATAGTTTTTTACGTTATTATTTGAGATTAATGGTTTATTTAAAAAATGGTTATTAACCATTTAGTAAATACTCAAAGGTGACTTCCATATATGAAACCTAAAAGGTGTCCTGATAATATTTATATATCATGAAATTAATTCATGGCATTAAATCTAAAAATAAAGTTTCTAACAAAATTTCTAATTTTTACTATGATTAATTTCTATGTAGTATAGCTTTAACAAAAATCTTTTGTTACCCACATACATAACAAAGCTTATATATGTGGGTATACATTTAAGTATCAAAAATGTTCATGACCAAACATCTTCTGAAAATATAGTACTATTTGCATAGTTAGAATTAGGTGATAAATAAAACAAAAAATGACTGAAAATATAAAAGATGTACCTGTTTTTTCTTCAAGGTGAATGAGTGGGTTCTTGGGCTTCATATTTTCATATACATGCTTGTGATTAAATCTTTGAAGTTGACCATTAACAAAATAAAAAAATTACATTAATCCATATACGTTATGAAAATTGAATGCAGCAACCTGAATCCTCTAACATAGGGTAATTATAAGATACATCTTAGGGTGCAAAGTTTCTCACATCTTACAAGTGTAGATCGCCTGTGTACTACTTTGGGCAGCTATGGTGCTGAAGTTAAAAATAAATAATAAATAATAAAAAAATGCTGCAAACAAATTATTTGAATTTGAGTTTAAAAAATCACAATTATTTTAGAGCCTATATATTTAATGGAACAAAATTAACAATGGCTTTAAAATGTTAAACAGGCAAACAAAAAACTGATCCATACCTTGCTAAAAGGTAAGAAAATAGAGGAGACAAGAAACAAAAATTGAAGTAACTCAATTACTGGCAAGTTGCTGAGTCCTCTGAATACTGTACCTGCTCAGATTACCATCCACACAGCCTCAAGTTTACCAGGGGTCCAACACATCTAAGATATCCAATCCTTAGTTTTCCCCTTTCCTTTATGGGTTCCCACATACTTGTCTAGAAGATTCTCCACATTCACAAAACTCAACCAAAATATGTGTCTTATGATGCCTCATGTCTAAAGCTAACAGGCACTATAACATGAGGAATGAAGACCTCCAATTAAAGCATACATTTTCAGGAATATGCTCCTCAAGATGATTCAGTAGAACAGTGATTGCCAACTTCCAAAAAGAAAGATAGAGTGTCCAGGTATACTGATTTGAGTACCAGATATTCACAAATCTTTGTTATGTAACTGTTTTTTCTTCAAAGAGATTATTTTACAACCAATGAATTTAGATGAAAAGTTATATTTTCTCAAAGTAAACAAAAATGTAAAATCTATATAATCAGAGAGAATAGAAATGTATAATCGGCTGGTACAACACCCATTCTCACCACACACAGGTGAAAGCTGACACAATGTGGAATTTGTGAGGTACCAAAAGTTCAAAACAAGTTGAGAACCCAGCTGTGGGTATTATGTCTCTTACATAAACTCTTTTGATTTACAGTATAAAAAGAAAGAAATTATGGAAGAAGTAGATAACTAAAATAGAGAAATACCTGGTATCACCTTTTGCCTTTTGCTTTTTTAATCCTTTTAAACATAGTTTCTAAAATTGTTACTCCTTACCATTTCTATTCACATAAAAATCAGTTATCCTATCCAATATACTCTTTTATAATAACTTAGTGGAAAAAAAATCCATACCCATACAATTATTTCTAATGTCCTAGGGAATTTTATTTTTAAACTTATTTTAAATGAT
Source organism: Mellivora capensis (assembly GCA_004024625.1). Lineage (NCBI taxonomy): Eukaryota > Metazoa > Chordata > Mammalia > Carnivora > Mustelidae > Mellivora > Mellivora capensis. The sequence continues at coordinate 258,457 of PISX010000413.1, read as the reverse complement.
AAAAAAGGAAAAGCACTTATATTTCTGCCATATATAGTTGATTAGAAAATAGTTTTGTACTTTGGAGACTTAACAATATAAGTACACATACAGAGACAATACTTCAAAATTGGGTATTGTTTCAGTGAAGCTTTGACAGCCCATTTTCTTAGTATTTTCATTTGTAATGAACCTTACTGAAGGGACAATGGTGGGGGGAAGCATCTTAGAAATGCTATTTGCCTTTCTATAATTATCTCTTTAAAAAGTAACATTGTGCCTTAAGCAAAGGATTTTACAAATTAAAATTTTTGACTCTAATAGAACAATGTAGAGCTTTGACAGGTTCTCAAATTGCAATTACTATAACAATTATTTGATTTAACAATAATTGTGGTTTTTTTTTTTATAAAAAGTACAAAATTTTGCCTCAACAATGTTTGGGATAAAAAAATACATGAAATGTATTAAGCATTTATTGCTTAAATCCCTCAGTATTCTCATCAATAAGGAGTTTCTCAGTTTTTCAGTGTAGAGTATGTAAGGTTTTCATTGTGTCTTGGGAATTCCATTTAAAAGGCTGCATATTGAAATCCATATTGTATCTATTTGTTTTAGTACCATAGTAACATATATTATTACTTGTCATTATCTGATATCTTTTTTTAAGATTTTACTTACTTATTTGAGAGAGAGAGCAAGAATGGGAGAGAGAGAGCATGAGAGGGGAAAGGTCAGAGGTAGAAGTAGGCTCCCTGCTGTGCAGGTAATCCAAACTGGGACTGGGTCCCGGGACTTCAGGATCATGACCTGAGCGGAAGGCAGTTGCTTAACCAACTGAGCCACCCAGACACTCATATCTGATATCTTTTCTTATATAAACAATTTATGTGATTCCTCCTCCTCTGCAGCTTTCCCACATTTATTGAAGGATTCTCCAATTCAATTGTGTCTTCTTCCTTACTGTTCTGAATCTGAACTTAGAACACTTGACGTTATTATTCTATATATTCACTATGCTTACCAATTTAATTCCTACTTTTCCACCTAAAAAACTTATTGCCCTATTCCTATAAAATGCTTTACTGATATTTTATGTTCTGGATTAATATTTTCATTCTGTTATCAGGTAGGATTTTAAATAACCATTGAGTTACAAGTTAGCAGAAGTGATTTATACTCTTAACTGCTTTCCATAGGTCAAACATGATATTGCTCTATTATTTTTTTCCTGTAAAACATATGTCTTACACTAGGTTGCTGCTGGTAATCAGAATCTGAACCAAGGGTTTATTTGGTAGGTGTTTCAGAGACAGAATTTAGAGATGAGGAACAGTAAAACAGGAATTAGGAAAGGCCAATACTGTGGTGTATTCTCCAGTTGGTTAAACAAGAGGCCTCTGAGACTCCATCTTGCTGGATCTTTTGAGGATCTGTCTAGCTGTGCCTTAGAATGATCCACAGAGGCCTGGGAGAGGAGAGAATTTATTCTTTGATCTCTATCATCCATGTTCAAGGATTGCTACATAGAATGTCTCCCACTTTCAAGACAAATATGATTGAATCCTGGACAGGTTATGACAGAAGTCCAGGGAATGAAGAGAAAGATGCATGGAGTAGTGAGTCAAAGCACTGTAAGTTACAACTGTAAGAAGCTGCTTGCTGAAGCAAGAGATGATGTAAAATGTAAACTAAGATTATGTGACATGGGACACAAGTGATGTCTGTGTCCAGAGGTACATATTGCCATATAATAAATATAACAAAATGGATAATCCAAACAATTCCATATTAAAGCAAACATCAAAAGACTCTGAAGGAGGGAGAAGAGACAGCTGGCTAAAGATTTTGAGACCCACAGAATAATTTGATTGTGAATTCCCGGGTTTGTTTTTTGCCTCATATGTTCCCAACATGGAGCTGAAAAAAACTTGCTACCCAGAACTATCAATGGACATGGACATTAAAGCCCCACAAGAGCCTTACCTCTCTAGCCAAAAGACCAGGAAATACGCAACCAAGTAAGACTGAAAACTTTAAGGTGGAAACTGCTCTCCTGAAGTCAGACATCACAGAAAAGAAACTGTGGCCCCGTATAAGTCAGGTAGCAAAGGCTGAAGGGTCAGCTTAGACTTTCATACTCTTCAAACTATAATGAGCCCTCCTCCCTACTTCTGCCTCAGTGTTAGTGAAGATCATGTGGGCAAACCTAGATTTCAATCCCTAGCTGGAGGTAATGAGATACCTTCTACCTTAGCCACTATAGTTGTCAGAGGAGAATGAAGACTTTCACAAGCTCCAGTAGTGATGAGGCAATGTCAGGGAGAATAGTAGAGAAGTATTCTTACCACTCTTGGGAGATATCAGTAGAGCTCTACTGGGGAGTAAGAATCTCCACATTGACTTAGCAACAACAAGGTCACCCTTCACTAAGTGTGAATGAAGGAAAGTAGATAAAATGAACTGCGATCTCCTGAAAATAGTAACATGGAACTTCCTCTTCTTCTTCCAACTCAGTGTCAGGGTATACTATCTAATACAGATGATTTAAATAGGATCCATATTCTGTTAACATAAAACTCAAAGTAACCAGGTTTCAATGAAACTCACTCATCATACCAAGAACCAGGTAAAGCTTTTAAAGCAGTCATCATTAAAATGCTTCAATGGGCCAGTACTTGAAACAAATGAAAGCAAAAACAAAGTTTAAAAAAGACATAGAAATTATGTATAATAAAACAAACAAACAAACCACCTTGAAAGTAGTAAGAGAAGCAAATCCTTACCTGCAGTTAAATAAATAAATAAATATTAAATGCCATCAGAAACTATGGAGAACATAATTTTTTGGAGAACAAAAATGAAGTGACACATAATTTTTCCAGAGCTGGGGAAAAAAAAAAGAAAGAAAGAACTTAGAAAAGATTGTCAACCCAGAATCCTATACCAAGCAAAAATATCTTTCAAGAATGAAGAGGAAATCAAGAAATTAACACATTAGGACAAACTAAATGAATGTATTACAAACAGAAGTCCTCTAAAAGAATAGCTACAGAAAATTCTCTAACTGGAAAAGAAAAGAAGGAAAGAGAAAGGAAGAAAGAGAGAGAGGACTTGAAATATCAGAAATATCAGTAAGGCAGAAAAAAGAACATGACAGGCAAAAGTAGGGATACATACAATAGATTTTCTTTTTCTCAAGTTCTATAAATTACATTTAACATTGAAGCAAAAATTATGACACTGAGGTGTTTCTAAGTGTATGTAAAGGAAATACTTAACACAATTATATTATAAACAGAGGAAGATAAATTTAAATAAAGGAAGGTAAGATTTATATATTCATTCCAGCTGGCAAAATTACAGTATTAGTACACTTTGATAATGTATTCATTACACATATTATATACTTTATACTGTATATAAATACATGTATGTAATATGTGTATGATACCTATAAAAAACACTAAAAAAGCTATACAAAGAAACACATTAAAAATCCACAGATAGGGGCGCCTGGGTGGCTCAGTGGGTTAGGCCTCTGCCTTCAGCTCAGGTCATGATCCCGGGGTCCTGGGATCGAGCCCCACATCGGGCTCTCTGCTCAGCAGGGAACCTGCTTCCCCTCTCTCTCTGCCTGCCTCTCTGCCTACTTGTGATCTCTCTCTCTCTCTCTGTCAAATAAACAAATAAAATCTAAAAAAAAAAAAAAATCCACAGATAAGGGAGCTTGAGTGGCTTAGTCACTTAAGCCACAGGTCTTAAATTTTGCTCAGGTCATGATCTCTGGATCCTAGGATGGAGCCTCACATCATGCTCTATAGTCAGAGGGCAGTCTGCTCAAGGATTCTTTCTATCCCTCTACCCTTCCCCCCACCACTCACAAGGTCCCTCTCTGAAATAAATAAAGAAATCTTAAAAAAAAAAAAAGAAAAGTAAAGAAAAGAAAAAGAGGAAGTCTATATATAGAGGAGCCTGTGGCCAGTGCCAACAGAGCTAGCAGGCTTGAAGAGCTTCAACAGCAGTGTGAGATCTGCCTCTCTGTGAGCAGCTAATAGTGACAGTGGCACCATAAGTGGGGATGTTCCTTATAGAGGCAGTAAGATGAGCCTTATCTCCGAGGTGAAGATCTGCTGCAAGGGCATCCTCTGCACCATCGATGTCAAGAACTCCAGTGTTGCCCTCACCAAAGTTAGGTCTTTGGTCAGAAAAACAGACCAACAATTCATCCAATCCCACCTCCAGATAAAGTCTTTGAATACATCATATTCCATGGGAGTGATATTAAAGACCTCACTGTTTATGAGTCACCAAACCCACAATGTACATCGAGCCAGACTTAGCTATCATTGTTTCCACTAAGCTCATCTATTTCTTCATTCTAGCATTGGGTCCCTATGGACTTCTCTGCAGGATATCAAAGCACAGTCAATTCATTTGAAGTTCATTAGTTGGGCAGCAGTTCAGTGTTATCGATGTTGCTGGAAGCTCTTTGACATTCTTTGGAAAAGAAGCATCAAATAGTGGTATCCCAATGTAGAAGTTGATTCTGCCTTTATACACGATGCACAGTGTCTAAAAACACACCTGTCTCAAGGTTGTTCAAGCCCTCAGTTAGGACCTTTGAGAAAAAGCCCAACCATGAAACAAGCAGTACAGACCACCTCTGCTCACTTATCTACTCCAGCACCTGTTGGGAGAAGGACCCCATATCAATCTGGCTTTACTATCTATCAGCCAAAAAGCAACAGAAAATCAAGAGCACAGGTGAGCTGAAGCACACAAAATTTCAAGACCAGAAAATGAACAACCCCAAAATGACAGTAACAAACAAATAGTTCCAGGTGCTCTTTTGGTTCCAAGGAGAGAGTGTGGGGTTGTCAAGGTGGCAGGGCTGATGTGGTGTTCAAGGCAGTCTAATGAAATTTGAGAAACATTTTTACCTTGAAAGTGTGAATGCACATTTTAACAAGGAGGAAATTGACAGTTTCCTTATAAACTTGAGTTCAAAGTAGATAAACTTGAGGAGTAGGTGAACCCTATAAATGGTGAAGATAAAGGACTCAGAAGTTGATACCAAAAACAGCAAAGGAAATGCAGATGAAGGAGATCTACTTGGACCTAATTACTATTATGACAAAAACAAATCCTTCTTTGATAATATTTCTTGTGATGATAATAGGGAACAGAGATCAACTGGGGCTGAAGAAAGAAGATTAAATGCCAAAATCTTTGGAATTACCAAACCGTAGCTGTAGGGAGTACAGAGACAGAGGGGGTCTTGGTTTCCTTGGTGGCCAAGAGCATGATGGTGGCAGAGGTGGGAGCGTCACCACCTCTGGAGATTTCATGGTGTGTTCAGAAGAAGTCCTGGGCGGGGCAAGGAGTTTTCAGATTTTGATACAAAAAAGACAACAAAGTTGCTGCATAGTCTACAAACAAATCTTTGAAAATAGGTGAATTTCTAGCTCTTCCTGGTCCTGAGAATTGGTTTCAGTCCTTGAGAAGAATGAAGTAACTCCGCTGTATATTTGTCACCAGTACTGTGTGTGTATTTGTTTTTCTGCTTAACTTCAAAGATACAGCGCAGTTACTCTTCAGGGGGTTGGTTAGGTTCATCTTGAAAAATGAGCATTAAATATATTTGGAATAGTGAGAGTTAAGTAATTTCTTATGTATAGTTAAACTACAGCAGTACTTCAGTGGGACTTAGAAATATTTTTTCATCACTGAAAGGATTTTCTTATCACTAAATTGTATTTGGCAATTATTGTAACTTGCCTGCAGATAGGCCATGATACTGTGTTTTGAGCCATAGAAGTTTGTGTGTGCATGTGTGTGTCCCTTCCTCCCTCCCTCCCTTCCTTCCTTCTTTCCTTCCTTCCTTCCTTCCTCCCCCCTTCTATCCCTCCCTCACTCCCTCCCCTCCTCTCCTCTTTCTCGTTCTCTTGTTTTCTTTCTCTTTCTTTCTTTCTTTCTTTCTTTCTTTCTTTCTTTCTTTCTTTCTTTCTCTTTCTTTCTTTCTTTCTTTCTCTCTCTCTCTTTCTCTCCCTCCCTTCCTCCCTTCCTTCCTTTATTTCTTTCTTCCTTTTTCTTTATTTCTGGAAATCCTATAATATCCCTGTAGAGGTAGCTTATTTCATCAATTAATTAGAATGCTGGATAGTAGAGAAATTTGTCAGTCAACTATGTACACACAGTAAAATACTGTTCTTTGAGCAAAGACAATTTTTATATAGTTGTAAAATTACATTATATTCCCTTGCCAAAGAAACATTAAGAATTTTGTACAGCTGTGTAAAAACTATTTGTTTTTAAAGTCAGCAAACATATTGTGTCCTTGCAGAAGTGGATGTCTGAGGAGGAGAGCTATGGGTGTTGGTCTTCATGGTTTACCAGACTTGAATTTTTTTTAAATTTTTATTTTTTTTTTAATGTTTGGAAAATAAATGAAAATTTGATACATGCTTTCATTATCTGAAAAGGATAAATTGCCCACACTCATTTTAAGAACTTCATTTTATAATAAATGGCATATCACAGGATTGGTCCAAATAATAAATATTTTCAGTACATGAATATAAGTAATCATAGAAAGAATGTACTTAGCTATATTTTCAGATAAGTGCTCCCCTGTTTTTCAAAAACAATAAAACTGGGCATCAATTAACCGTTTAAAAATATCCACAGATAAATCAGAGTAGAATTCTAAAAACAAATTTTCAAATAACATACAAGAATGCGGATATAACAGAGAAAGAAACAAATAACAGGGAACAAACAGGAAAAAAAATAAAATTCCAGACGTTAGCTCTGTATTATTTTTCTATTGTTATTGTACTAAAAGACCACAAGAATAGTGGCTTAAAACAATACAAATGTTTAATCTTATAAGTCTGCTGGCCAGGGATCCAAAGTCATTCTCACTGGGTTAAGGTCAAGGTGTCAGCTTCTCTGGTTCCTTCCAAAAGCTCCAAGAGAAAACTATTTCTTGGCCTTTCCTGTTTCTAAAGGCTCCCTGCATTTTTTGGCTTGTGGTTCCATCCTTGCCATGGTATCATTCTACCCTTTGTTCCCATCACTGCATCTCCTTCTTACTCTGACCATCCTGCCTCCATGAGTCAAAAGATGCCTCCAAGGATCAAAAGATCCTTTTGACTATACTGGGCCCACTAGAATAATACAGGGTAAATTTGTCACCTCAATATCCTTAATTTAATCACACTGCAAAATTCCCTTTGTAACTTAAAGTAGTATATTCACAGGTCCAAGTCATTCTGATATGGATATCTTTGGATGGGCATTATCTTTTTAATATCATAAACCTTAACATATCAGTAATCACATTAATATAAAAGTTCAAAATATTTAAGTTAATAGAGCGTGTCAGAGTCAATTAAAAAAATAAATAAATAAATGGGTCCCCTGGGAGGGTCAATCGGTTAAGCATCTGCCTTCGGCTCTGGTCCTGATCCTGAGGTCCTAGTATGGAACCTGCATCTGGCTCCCTGCTCAATGGGGATTCTGCTTCTCCCTCTGCCCTGCCCTTATTTGTGCTTTCTCATGCCCTTTCTCTCTTGCTCTCTCAAAAATAATCTTTAATAAAAAATAAATAAATTTAAAAAAAGCAAGCATGGTCTACCTAAATGAACTCTGTAAAAGACTCATTTCAAATGTAACAAAATAAGCAGTTTGAAAATGGAAGTTGAGAAAATATATATTATACAAACATTAAAGGAAACAGAAATGGTTATAACAAATAGAATCGATTTCAGATTAAAGACAATTACCAGAGACAGGAGGATTTTATTTTTTATTTATTTTTATTCTTTAAAGATTTTATTTATTTATTTGACAGAGATCACAAGTAGGGCTGAGAGGCAGGCAGAGAGAGGCAGAAGAAGGCTCCCTGGGGAACAGAGACCCTGGAGCTCTATATATATGAAATATATATATGTATATATATATAATGATACATGATATACATATGAAAAAATAGGGTTTTATCTAGTATGTTAGAGGATGTTAAGACTTGTTCAATATTTGAAAATCAATAAATGTAAGCAATCAAATTAACAGGCAAAAAGGAAAAATTGCATGATCCTATCAATCAATGCAGAAAAAGTATTTGAAATATTTAGTGTCTACTGATAATTAGAATTTTCAGAAAAATTGAGATAAAGGGCAAATTTCTCAAACTGATAAAGATTATGTACAAAAAATCTACAGCTAACATTATCCTCAATGGTGAATGCCTTCTCCCTGTGATCAGGAATAAGGAAAAGATGTCTGCCTCATCACTACTATTTTACACAGTGAAAAATATTCTGTCCAGTTTAATAAGGCAAGGAAAAAAAATGAAAGACATACAGTTCATTAGAAATAAAACCATCATTTCCAGATGGCATAATTGTCTAGGTAGGCTTACCCTAAGAATCTATAGAAACCCTGTAGAACTAATAAGTGAGTTCTGGAAGTTTGACACAACATCAATGTACAAAAGTCAATTGTATTTCAACTACTAGCAATAAGCACCTAGACATTACAATTAAAACTGCAATATCATATAGAATTGTTGCACAAAATAAAACCCTTAAGTGGAAATCCAACAAAATATGTTCAAGATTTGTATGCTAAAACCTATAAAACACTAACAAAAGAAACAAAAACATAAGTAAATGGGTACATATATCAAATGTTGGCAATTTTGTCCATCAGCTCTCTATGGAAAACAAATCATAAGTTATTTAACTTCTATAATTAATTATTTATAGTTTATAAAGCTGTTTCTTATTGTTCCCAATTTAATTATATAATATATATATATTTTTAACTAACAATACATAAACATACATTTTTTTTTAGGTCATCAGTAAATGTACATTCTTGTTTCAAATAGTCAAAACAATAGAGAAGTATATATAACCAGCCTGATTTTTCCCATTTTATTCTTTCTCACAATCCAGTATCCCTCCTGAAATGTTAACAACTCTTAAAATACATGTTTATCTTTCTGGTGTTTTTTGTTTTTTGTTTTACATTAAATAAATATTCAAGCTGTCAGTTTTGAAAACAAATGCTATCTCTCATTGCCAGGATGACATTCAGAATTGTTAACAATGTAATATAGTATAGTATGAACACCCATTAAAAAGGACAGATCATAAACAACTCAAGCACATATAATAGGGCATATCAGCTGAATATACATCCCATATGTTATCATTTTGAACATTTTCAAATACTTCGAATATCAAATCTTCTTTGTGTATTGTGTATTCTTCCATTATTATGTTAGCCTTAAAAATTCCCTCTAACCTCTTGTGATTAAGACATAATTACCAGGGCACCTGGGTGGCTTAGTTGGTTGAACATCCAACTTTCCATTTCCATTCAGGTCCTGACCTTGGGGTCCTGGATTGAGCCCCATGCTGGGCTCCCTCTCAGCTGGGAATCTGCTCAAGGATTTCTCTCTCTCCTCTCCTCCCCTTGCTCTCTCTCAAATAAATAAATCTTTTAATTTTTTTTTCTTTAATAAAACACAATTCCTAAAACCTTTACAATTGCCAGAACTGGATTGACTAATTTATACATTAGCATTGTGGTGCCATCTTTGGCTCAGCTAATCAACTTTTCATCACAGCTACCATCACAACAGGGAGATCCTTTTTTTTTTTTTTTTTTCCTTTCCCTATTGATTGGCCTTTCTCAGCAGGTGTCATTTAATTCCAATATTATTTTCCCGTTGCTTCTAAGATGCTTCAGTTCATCAATAAATTAGGTTCTCCTAAAATCATCTGGAAAAAAGAATAAAAGAAAGGCCACCTAGGACCAGGCTAGACTTTATAGTCCTAACCCCTCTTAAATGTCCTCTCAATTTCGGGGCACCTGGGTGGCTCAGTGGGCTAAAGCCTCTGCCTTCGGCTCAGGTCATGATCCCAGGGTCCTGGGATTGAGCCCCGCATTGAGCTCTCTGCTGGGTGGAGAGCCTGCCTCCCCCTCTCTCTGTGCCTGCCTCTCTGCCTGCTTGTGATTCTGTCTGTCAAATAAATAAATAAAATCTTAAAAAAAAAATGTCCTCTCAATTTGACCAGAAGCTTAGCATGACTTGCAGTAAAGGGGTTTATCCTGTGATTAAATTGGCAGTGGTCAAAATATCGGATCTATTTTGCAGAAGCAATACTCAGACCCATTAAAATAGCCTTCAGGGCCAGATTAAACTAGTCCTATAACGTGTTCTATTTAAATAAATAGCTTGCTTAATCAAATAATAGCTCCCCTAAAGAGCTCACTCAGTGAATGAACCTTTTCCTCCTAGGATTCTTTTCACTGCACCCAGATGTAATTTCTTTGCAAACTGCCTCTGGTAATATTTTTTTGTCTTAATGTACAGATTTTTTTTTTTTAATATTCAGTCTTCATAGTCTTTAGTGATTCTTAACTGAAGGGGTTTTTCATTGAGAAATATTTTACACCATGATAATCAACTGTCCTCTCTCCCTGACCTAAACTACCTGATCCATCATTGAAATAAAACAGTATCATGGCATACCCAGGTCCCGTCAATAGCAACAGTTGGCCAAATGTCTCTCATTCCTTAAATTACTTTTGATTGACGTTTAACTCTTTCAGGCTAGGGGCTATTTTACTAAGCATCCTAGCAGAGCAAGCTTACCAAATAGCGTTATTGGCCAATACACTGCTAATTTGCCTGCAAAACTGGTTAAGTCAAACCTCCCAGGACAACCTCCAATACTTCATCAAACTCTGCCATGAGAAGATCTGTTCTGGAGCCAGTGTTTGGTTTGCTTGTTTTGTTGTTTTCTTTGTTTTTGATCACAATGTCCTCACATTTGTATGGATTTCACCCATTAACAAACTTCTGGAGTTTCTGTTTCCTAAATCACAAAATAGTAACAATCCCTTATATTTTACAGTGTTGCTACCCAGATTCATTATGCCCAAAATAGTGCCTCACGCTTGGGCAATGTTTAACACATGTTGATCCTTTCTTCCTATGCATCTATTTGTTTTCTCCTTCCCTGTCCTCACCTTTACCTCCCTCTCTCTCCTAATAAGTGAGGCATCGTTTTTCTTCCTCCTACTTTTGAATCTGTATTTTCCCCCAAATTTACAAGATAAAAGGATGTAAGAATATTGGCTAGCTGCGATGATTATGTATGTAAGCAGTTCAGCCAACTGCCTTCTGGATAGTAGTTGCTCAGTAAATACTATGTCATCACAAAGAAAGAATCAAATTCATTAAAGCTTTTGGTTGTTGCTATTATGATTACTGTTGCATGGAGGGGATTCTTATAATTTTATTTTGCTTGTGTTTTTAATCTAAAGGAGCATCTTTGTGTCATTCTCTTTACAAAAACTTACAAATTTAGTTTACATTTTACCACAATATTTGATAAATTACTCATGAGTATTCTTTTTTTTTTTTGCCATTATTGTTCCCATCATTGGAAATCATTACTTAAGTGCATTTCTTACATTTTTATTAGATAATATGTTCTAGGAATTATAGTAAGAACTTGCATATACTTCTATGTTTAATTCCTCAAAAGTTTTATTAAAACAGAAGCAGTAACCTAAAAAGGTTAAATGTTTTATCTAAAATTACATACTTAGTGAGTGGCAAACCAGAATTCCCATCCCAGTCCTGTCATCCTCAAATAACCCTTTTAACAACTCTTTGACATTATCTATATTCCAGTACCTACAGTAAAGAGTGCTGTCACGTAACGCATTTGTCTCCTTCAACTACCAATTCCCTTTATCCATTTTTTATATTAAATACACAAAGCAATACATTTAAAATATAAATCTTATCTTGCCCTTTCTTTTTTTATCCGCTAAAGTCCATCCATGGTTCCTCATTTTTTCAGGATAAAGTTCAATCTCCAAATCAATGCTCTGTCTCTTTATGAAATGTTCTCTATTTGCCATCTGCATGTGCCAAATTAAACTATTTGCAGTTTCTTCCCCCAAAAAATCATGATTCCTCAAGCTGGCTGACATTTGTATTTGTTCCCTCCGTCTGGATTTCTTTTCTATCTTGTATCCCCTACTCATCTTTCAAGACTAAAACCATGTATCATCCACTCAAGGAAGTTTACTTTGATTCATCCAGGCTGAGTGAAATGTCCTATAACTGGTTGCTCTCCGAACACCTGGTGCAAATTTCATTATACATTTCATATATAATGCATATATAATGCACAAATTCTGTTGTATTTTAAAAAGATTTTATTATTTATTTGATGGAGACAGACATAGCAAGAGAGGAAACACAGGCCGGGGGAGTGGGAGAGGTAGAAACAGGTTTCCAGAGGAGAAGGGAGCCCAATATGGGGCTCGATCCCAGGACCCTGAGATCATGACCTGAGCTGAAGGCAAATGCTTAATGACTGAGCCACCCAAGCACCCCTATAAGTCCTGCTGTATTATAAGACTTGGTTTATTTGTGTGTTTGTTTTGTTTTGTTTTGTTTTGTTTTGTTTGTAACAGAGTATGAACTGTTTGAAGGCAGAGTTGTGTTTTATTCTTTTAACCCAATTTCTGTCAAAGAATTGGTGTGATTAGAATTAGATGAAATAAAAGGTCTCCTGGAAAAATATACCACCAATTCAGAATTGTCAATCACATACTCATTCCACATAAGAGTACTAAGGGACTTATTCTCTAGGATTTCTCTGTAAGACCAGGGCCACGTTGATGCTGTGATGTGGGGAGGAAGGTTCTGTCTCCAATGATGGCTAGAAGTTTGATGTCCCTGACTCAAGAGTGTCAGGGAAATGGAAAAAAAAATGGTATCAAGCTACAGAATTTTCAGACACAATGAGCCATTACACTGACACATCAAGAAGACCAGAGTCATCAAAAAACAAAACAAAACAAAAACAAAAAAACAAACAAAAAACCTTACAATATCTGATTTTGTCATATAGAACCCAGAAACTACAGAGTAAAATGAACATTATCAGAAAAGATAAAAGGACTTCGGTACTTTGTAATATATTCTCCAAATCTATTGTGTTTCCAGTCTGAATCGCCTCATCCACTATATGAGGATGCAAACCTAAAAACAGTTACCAAGTATCATGAATGTCACATGTTTTGCATATAGTTAAATTAGCTTTTTTTCCTTATCAAGCGAAAACATCTGGAGGTTGTATTCACTGAAGTCCCTACTTCAATTTCTATCCTTTCAGCCGAAGTAAAATGCAGCTGTCAGTTGATACGGATGTTGGACATAATTACGTATAAGACTACTACCCCAGAGGAATGTCAGATTTTCCCCTAATAATTCTCGTTATTCTGTTCTGGGTACTGTCCAGGTCTCTTAGGATAATTCTGAGAGGAGTCCACAAGTGGACATCACATTTCTTTTTAATAGGAAGATGATTTCTCTGACCGAGGTTTACTCTCCTTTCTGTCACTAGAACTTTAATCTGTTTGCAAGGGATGGTGAAGGAGATATTTATAACATCCCACTTTCTGAGATCCTACATTCAGCTTTTCCATTATAGAATAGATAGTAAGCACATTGTACTTTATGCAAACTCTGCGAAGCATGAGTTTATATTAATTAATGCAGGAGTAAGAAGGATTGGGAATTTGGCAGCCCAGCATTTCTGAAGCTTGAAATTCCTTAGTCAGTAAATGCATATCTCAAGTCGGTATATTAGGTTATCAAAGAAGTTTTAAAATCCTGGGGACTGAGAGTAAGCAGAATCCATACCTTGCAAGATTTGTACTTGCATGCTAATGTATTCATAGAAGAATTTTGTTCACATGTTGCTATAGATAATGTTCTCTAGACAGATTATTATTATTATTATTTTCTCAAAACCATGGTAGATGATTTGTTTAGTTTTGACATAAGTTGGATTATTTGGATTCCACAATCCTACATTTCATATGCAGTACTGCATCTTCTTAAAACAAACTCAGTAAAAAAAAAAAAAAAACAACAAAAAACCCAGATTTGCACCTAGCAGTCTGTCAGCATTCTTGAATATTTTATTATCAGAACTAACAATAATAATGTTCCAAGTCCCAAGTTTATGCCAGTAGCTGAGCTGAAATCACATTTAAGAATGATCCATTCCTTTTTAGGTCAACATTTAAATGAGAAGAAAGAGAAAAAAACCAAAGCATGGATCTTCAGCCCATGAAATTTGCCAGCCAGTGATTATATAACCATACAGCATGACAGACATGTGTCTGTTCTAATTGGTTTTAGGAAAAGTTTATGGGACATTGAGGTTTTGAACATGAATAGCTCTAAAACATTCACAGTCAGTGCTTCTAGAGAGAATAACTTCCTACTGAACTTAAGTATTGGTTAGAAGTAGAATGCACTAAGGTGAATTCTGGAGAATGAATATAGTTATTTTATTTTAATTTCAGTTGTACTGCATGCATACATACTTTGACCATTATAACAAATTCAAATCAAAGACAGAGACTCAGGTCTTACAATCTTTTGATTGACCCATTCTTCAATTGTGGTTACCAATCTCAGTCTTCAATAAAACACCATTGGCACTGGAGAGGGAATCCAGGAAGATAAGATGTTTTAGCCTTTGAGAAAACTGAAAAGACAAATAAAATAGCGAACACCATGGAAATGAAGGAATGTAGAAAAATAACATCATTTTCTAGGTGCCACATCTCTTTTCCTATCTCTTTGGCTGCACACTGATTGGTCACTTCTTCAAATAATTTTATGATATTATTTTGTTTTTCATATTTAAAATACAAAGATCATGTAGATTTTTCTTTTCAGGGTTGATCAAAATTTGATTTTATTTATGATAACAAAAAGTGGTTAAGTTCCTACTGGCTTTGTAACTCTACTCTTGATGAGATATACACTTTAAACAATGTTATCAAATTGGGAAAACCTCTATCAAAAAGAGAACTTCTGTAGTGGGGCATCTGTGTGGCTCAGTCAGTTAAGCGACTAACTCTTGATCTCAGCTCAGGTCTTGATCTCAGGGTTGTGAAACAACTTCAGTACCTAATGGACACATATTGGAAATGAATTTTTCACTTGTTATTTCACATATTGATGATTAGAATAATTTTCTGGGGCTTCTACCTCTGGATATTTCTGACCTTCTGTCTCCTCCACCAGCCATGAACTTTTGACCGCCACCACAATTACACTTCAAGTGATGAGATTTGAATCTAATATAGGGTAAGTTGGACAGATCAAGGTATAAGTATTCTTAAGAGCCATACCTATACTGGAATGGCTAACTGATTATTCATACATGGACCACATAAATATACCCCATTAAATTTAAATTAAATGTATCTCCAATTCAATATCTCTTTATTTGAATCAAGGAAAAAAGTCCCAAGGCCAATCTGACACCCAAATAATTAAGGCAAATTGGAGTAGAAGAAGACCATATTCTTTAACTAACTTTAGTGAAAATACTACATTTTAAAGAGTTTGTAAATAAACAGAACTAACTCATTGCTAGGGTTCTTTGAAGGTATTGGAAAGGGTTCATTTAAGTGAGAGCCCTGAAACTGATATTTCATTAATTTCACAGTAAACACTTTTCTCTTGCTATGTTTTATTCAGGAATTACACTATAGGGTTAAAAGAGAGAAAGAGAGAAATATATTTATTAAGTTTATAGAGACCTAACATTAAAACCAAGCAAAATAACCTTTTAGGCAAGCTAGCATATTTTGGAATTCTTTGGCAATTTGCATTCATCACTAGGAATTTAAAACCAGAATGCTCTGAAAAGGGGCATCTGGGCAGTGCAGTTGGTTAAGCATCTGACTCTTGATTTCGGCTAGGCGTGAGATGGAGCCTCCTATTGTACTTCATGCTGGGCATGGAGCCTGCTTAAGATTCTCCTTCTCCCTCTGCCCCTTCCCCATTGCTCTTCCACCACTCACCTTCTTATTTCCTTTTGGTCTTTCTTGAAATAAAATTCAGAGATCGACAAGCTTTCTATAAAAGGCCAAATCAAAAGTATTTCAGGCTTTGCAGCCTAGGTGTTCTTTGTTGTAATGATTCAACTCATAGATAAAATGGGTCTATTCCAATTAAACTTTATTTATAAAGACAAGCAGAAGACAGACAAGGTTTAGCTCATGGGCTATAGTTGGCTGATTCCTACCTAGTTCATTGGATCTGAAGTTTTAAACGTGACTTTTCAGAACAGCAGATAGTACCTATATGTTATGGGCAATTTAAGAGTTTTTTCACGGGAAATTTTTACTATTATGTTATTTACCCAGATAGTGATTTGAGATCCTAATGTTGGCATATGTCACAATTCCAGTGTCTATGGATTATTTAGAATCCTTTGAAGATAGGTAAGTTCTCCAAAAATATTCTGTAGAATTGGAGTGACCCGATGAAGAGATTAAGTGGTATAAAAATCAGCACGATACTTAATGATTATATTCCTAAAGCAAAGGTTTGAGTATAAGCAAAAAAGTAGAACCACTTGTCTAAGCAATCTTCCTTCCTCTAAAGACAGTGAAAATCACATGGACTCAGATTTCTTTCTCGCATAAGAAAATGCCATGCAGAAAAAGTTTTGTGTTTTGTTTTTTGGACTAACAAACAGGGCTCAGGGTAAAGAGGCTTTGGTATTTAGTTAATGCTTTGAATAAATCCAATCGGGTGAAACATTTATCCCTGTCTACAGCTTTTTTTCTCTGTTTTCTGTTTGTTTGTTTTGTTTTGTTTGTTATTAGAGTGAGGATATAGCTGTGCTATCTGATCAGCTTAATAAACCGTGAAGTGATGTAAAGTTTGTGACTTTTTCTATTGCTATAATTAAAATGTATGCAAGGTACACCTCCCCCCTAAAGGCTATAATTATTGAAAAGGAAAAAAAAAGTTTAAAGTCTGTAGAATCTTAAATATTCTGGAAAAGAAAACGAAAATTTGGGAAAAAATCTTACTTTAAATAATGCATGGAAAAAAAAAAACTCTATTGTTGATTTCTATGCCCTGAACCACCAGCACAGGATTAAAAAATGGGAATAATAATTATGATACTATTCATTCATTCTTCTTCATTCATTTAAGTAATCTCCATACCCAACATGGGGCTCAAACTTCCCACCCTGATATCTAGAGTTGCATCCTCTACAGACTGAGCCAGACAGGTGCCCTACTATTCACTCTTATATTAATATCTTTTCAACATGGCAAATGTTTACTTGAAATCTGAGTGTCCCTCAGATGCTAAATAGTAAGGACAAAACCCAAAATCCCTTTAGCTGTATTCGTGATATTTTCACAGTTAAAGAACTCTACTAGTAATTAGATGCACATGAAATTGCTGCATAGCTTATAGTTTTAGCCTGTGATCTTAACAATAAAATAAATGCCACCTCTTTGAGCATATTTTTGAAGATTTTTAGAGAAGTAATATTGGGGTTAAAAAATTGCTGTGGAGGCTATTAGCATCCACATATGTGTTAGTCAAAATTGCAAATACTTAAAGTGTTTTGCACTCCTTTTACCTTTGAGGAAAACAGTTTAAAATATCCATATAAAGGGCTCCTGGGTGGCTCAGTTGGTTGGGCGACTGCCTTCAACTCAGGTCATGATCCCGGACTTCTGGGATCAAGTCCCGCATCGGGCTCCCAGCTCCTTGGGGAGTCTGCTTCTCCCTCTGACCTTCTCTCTCATGCTCTCTCTCACTCATTCTCCCTCAAATAAATAAAAAAATCTTAAAAAAAAATCCATATAGAGCAATTTACCTGGCAAATGAGGAATACATGTTCTTTACAAACATAATAGATTGCTAGATTTAAGGGGCAGGGTTATCAAAGTGCTATTTCTCTTGGATTAAAATTTTGGATTAATTCAACATCCTAGGTACAATGTCTATATTTATAGAGACACTTATGGGTAATTTATAGTATAACATATCCTGGGCAAGTATATATAACTGCTTTATGTTGTTTCTGTCATAATAAAAATGTAAAGGTAGGCAGTCATATCTAAAGTTAATTGAAATTGCAAAACGCCTAGCAAAAGACATTGGTGGCTGGTGTCTTACTTGTGTATTAAAATTATTAAGGGATCTCTGGAAATCTCCTCCTCATACTTTCTACTATACTCCCTCCAAGTAGGTTTTTTTTTTTTTTTAATTGGTTTTTAGTGTTTTCTTGTTGTTGCCATTGTACTGTTAAAAATGTCATCTCCCAAAGTGTAGCATTAGGCAGAGAGTGACTTCCAGAAATGACATTTCAAAAGGGCTGGTATATTAGTATTTAGTTCAAATTTTTTTTTCTTTTTAAAGCAAAATATCTAAGGCATAGCATTCCCCAAAATATACTTGCAAGGCAAAAGATACAACAAAAAGTTAATAGCAAAATCCCGTCTCCTCTATTAAAAAGTTCTCCTTTCTCAGATATTCAGATGTGTGGACTCTAGAGCCAAGACCACTTCATGTTCAGAAGATGAAACGAGAAAATGTGACCAATATGAGGAGGAAGGCCCCTGACGCTTACATGCCATGTAATCACTGAAACACAGAATTTAAAACATCACTCCATCTTGCTATGTTTTATCAGGTTTTATTTTGAAACATAAAAAATATAATCCACATTAGAACATTTGCCATGTAATAGCCATATAATGTTACAGAAACTGTAACATTATATAAAATGTATGTATTTTATATAATGTTACAAAATGTTACAAAAATATGTAACATTATATAAAATGTCTACAGTTCTTCAGGCTCACCTGAAATTGCTGATATGTAGGCCCCCAATCCCCCAGAGCTCAATACTCTGAAACAGACAGGCCTTAGGCCACTGAGAATTCAGAGGGGAAAACATATCATGCCTCCTCCCCCAATAGAACAAGTGAAAGAATGCCAACAGCGATAAACCCCTGGAACCAAGGCACCTCAGAAATAAACCATTACACGTGAACTCCAACTCATGTGAGCAGGCAGAGAACACATCAAGTAACAGCGGCTATTGGGAAACATCAAAATTTTCCTCCACCACTTTTAACTAGGTGTAGAAATCAAGGGAGCATAATTTCAGTAAGCTTTCTATTTTAATTTTTCTTTAATTTATTTAATTCTGGGTTCTCAGGCAAAGCCACTACATTAACAATAATAAATAACTTTATACTAAATGTGGTTTGATCAAAAGGAGTCGGGACCATTAGCAAGTTACAGACGTCAACATCAACCATTTAGTCCCACAGCGGTTCGAAAAGTGTTAACGTAATGATAAACGTTTAAGTTTAGTATTTAAATTTAGCTTGTTGATGAAACTGCTGAAGATCTAAAGCAGATGAAGCTTCTCTTATTTCAAATAGTAAGAAAAACATGAGATAATACAAGAAAGAGATGAAAAGAAGTTTCATGTAGCAACATTTTAACTTCAGAAGTTTATAGGCTTTGTAGATACATTTAAGAGGAATAAATTTAAAGTGTGTAGGGAATAGGGGACAAGGATATATTGAAATAATACAAAGAAATACAAACAAAGATGCTTTAAAGAATATTTATACAGGTATTTGCTCAGAATGCATTGCAATGTAATGCCTCATAGATCCATTTCCAAATGTAAAAGTCAAACTAACAACAACAGAAACTACTAATGGGTAACATTAAGTAGCAGGTGACACTGAACTCCCATTAACTGCTGAAATTAATGTTTTCTAATCATTTACAAGACTGGAAGGTTTTTGATCTGTCTTTACTGTATTAACCTCCAAAACACAGTAAAACAATAACCAAAGCAAAGGATGAGAAGATTTTTTTTAAATAATGTAATTTTTGTGTGTGTGCTCTCAAATGTGGTGACTTCAACTGACATTGTGCTTATTACCATTATAAACAATTATTATATCAGTGATTCCACCATGCATGGAATGAGGTTCTAAGAAAGCACTATACTACTAAATTTTTTATTATTTTGTTTATTCTTATGCTGTTATGTGTTTTAAAAAGCTAACAATTCCTTAATAAATAAAACACGCAAATAGTAAGGACCCATTTCTGGTTTTGATTTTATTATAAATCTGTAGGTAATAAATAAGTTTGACTAATGTTTTCATTTCTCTCCTTATACTTACCAGAGAAAGGTTTAAATGAGAAAAAAACAGTGACAAGGCAACAAAATCAATGGAAGCAGAATATTTGATATGACAATCATGAGTAGTCAAGATGACCATACCAGTCAATCTAGGACTTCTTTCTGTTTTTCAAAAACTCCCTTCAGTGAAGACAAAGTAATACTTCTGAAATATTTTTCCTACAAAATTTGTTTTAAAATGTTTTAATTCATTTCCTAATTGAGAATTGCACAGCATAGCTAGTAATATTACATTTCTGATTAAAATCCCAGTATATTATTTGTATAACCATGACCTAAATTTCAGCATAGTCTTTACATTTTTAATGAAGAACATAACTTTTAACGTCTGCCTCAGAATTGGTTCTGATTTCATCTAAAGCAACTGAGAGTGTTTTAGAAAACAATGACCACCATTTACAGAGTTTATTATTTGTAAAGCTCAAATTCAAACCCAACTAGTGCAGATTCAGAGTGATGTTCAAATGGAACAAAGAAGAGTAAGGAGTTTGTTGGCTCTGACTCATGATTCTGATGTGTTTGCAATGTGTGAAAATAAACATTCTAGTTCAGTGGGCTTCAGAGGAAGCTATTTGTCTACCAGGAACAATATATGTTCATTGATGTTTAGGAGGTATATACTGCGCAGTAACCAGGGAACATACTGAGTTATGATAAAGAATAAAAGGGAGATTACTGATTTCAGGACTCCACAGGTACCTTAGTCTGTCCATGCTGTTATAACTACACTATAAACTAGGTTGGGCTTATAAACAACAAATATTTATTTCTCACAGTTCCAGAGACTGGAAATCCTAATGGCAAAGCACTGGCAAATTTGCTTTCTGGATGACAGTTCATTTTGTGGTTTATGGACAGTGCCTTCTCCCTGTGTCCTCCTCACATGGTGTAAGGGTGAGGGGGTCCTCTGGGGTCTTTTTGATAAGGGCATTAATCCTGTTATGAGGGCTCTACCCTTACAAACTGATCACCTCTCAAAGGCTGTCCATCCTAATACCATATTGGGCATAAGATTTCAACATCTGTATTTTAGGGGGACACAAATATTCAATCCATAGCCATGGGTACACTAGAATAATTTATCTGGGAGATGGAGGGTGAGGGTTTAGTCTTTGAGGAAATATGCAATTAACTATATAGTTACGAGATCAGAGATACTACTTGAAGAAAACTTATGCTATGGCAGTGATTGACTTAAACAGATATGTGAGAAATTATGTATTTAATACCAATAATATCTTGGCTGTATTGAGCATTAGAGCTTAGAGCCTAGGCCTTGATCCCTCCCTCATTATTTAGGATCAGGCAGAAGGCCTGCATCTGGGTTTACAGGGCAATCTGGCTATGTTCAGAGAAAAAAGAAAGACAAAAAAGATAACTAGATCCAGTAAAAATTATAAACAATAACTGAAGAAACTAAATAAGCATAGTAATTAGCAGATTCATTAATCAATGTGGCTGAACTTGTATCCTCTCTTTACGAAATATTGTATAGAGCCTGTAAATAACACTGTTTCCCCATCTAGTTATTCTTAAATGCTATGGATTTTGGAGTCAACATATGCTACATTTGGCTGCACTGCTTTTACTCATTATTATATTGACTCTGAAAGTTTCCAGTCTTGAGTAGAGTGCACAGCAAGAGAAGGTGTATATAGGCTGGGCCACTTTCCAAAATCATTAACTCTTCCAGTAAGCTCATAAGTTATTAGTTTCCATGAACCTCCAAGTCCATTACAGTTTATGCCATACAGAGCCTCCAGCAAACTTCAGAATTAGAGTGAACATCACCATATTTTTATTCTCCTTTTAGGATATAGCTCTTGATTAAATAATGACCCCTCATAGAAATTGAATATCTGACCATGGAAGCGAAGCTGCCATCGGTGGTTGTTATGTCTTTCACTGACCCATCCATTGACCAACCAACAAGATTCCATCTTTAAGTAAGCATATGAAGAAGGGGTCTGAGCTAGTACAGGAGTCATATGTACATTTCATCATCAGAGAACTCATACTACCATCTGACATACACTGCCACAGTGTTGACTTTTCCTCAATACACCTTCATGACCATATGGATAGTTTCTTTTCACAATTTGAATAAACATTAGGAAAATAGTTATCAATCTAGTTAATAAATGGCATCACATACAACACGGACACCAGCTGTCTGTGTGGCTAATGCATTGCATTAGCGTTCAGAGATATCCCAGAAATAAATTAGACACATTAAAACTTCTCATGGACCAAACTTCAAGATGTACATCTTGTTTTTTACTTTGTAAAGTATATAAGTTGGTATATTAGAATCCAAATCAATTCATGGACCATTTATAAAAATGGTCAAGGACTTGAAAGAGTAAGAATGAATAATTGGTAATAAAAAGTTTCAGAAAAGGTTTTATAAAAAGGTCATTTCAGAAAGGGCCCAGAGTGTAAGAACATGTATAGTTCATAAATATTAGCTCTAACCATAACAGAAGCTCTTACATATCAAGTGCAGCAGATTGAGCTCCTCTGAAAATGCGAATCAGTTAATCTGATGTTCTCCCGATGAAATTGATAGCAAAAAGGGCCATGATAGGAGATAGGGGGTATTAATAGCTTCAGTGATGATTCTCTCTGTATCAAGGCTACACTCTCATGTTGCCAGACTACAAAACTGATGCTAAGTGCCTACCTTCAGCAGCAGCTTCACTCTCCAGTATGATCCCAAGTCTGTATAATGGAAATGAGAACAATCCTTACTGGATAGGGTATAATGCCTGCCACATGTATAAATATTACCTTTTGTGATCATCACTACTAAAGATGTAATGCATTATATCAGACTTCTTCCGACAAGGAAGAGAAGTAATTTATCCTTTATGGAATACATGCTTAATGTTCATTTTACTTGACATGCCTCTACTAGCACTACCATCCATGGGCTTAGGAAAGAACACAAAACTTGTGTTGTTAAGATGAAATATAGTCTATGCTATAAATCAGAGATATGTGTATTAATAAACCCACTTGATGCTTCCTTATACCTCCACACTGAGTGAGAGAAGCTGATGGATGACCAAAGCACACATTTAGGCAGGACTTCAAGAGTCATATATTCCTTGAGAATACAGATTTTTGATTACGAAGTGCATTAAAGAATCTCTCACAACTGAAGTAATGGCTGGAGAAAAAGGGAATGTGGAGTGGGTAACAGAGCAGGAATATTATAATGCAAACTTTGGCTAATTGACTAGCTGTAGAATGAGGAAGGTAGTCTTCAAGCGATTTCCTGTTGTCCTTCCTTTTTTCCCAACATTAACTGTGAAAATTGTTGGTGGTATTACTCTTTAAGGTTTTGATTACAGACTGCCACATATAGAGAAAAAGTTCCTAGAAGTTGATGCAGATGTTGATGGAAACTTTGTGTGCCTTTCTTTGGGAAGAAAGTAAGTTCAAGTCCCATTACCCTAGAGTTAGGGAGACTAGAGCATATTTTGGGATTGTAAGAGGAAGTATTATGCATATGAATATTTAGAGCTCACAGTAGTGAAGTGAAGCATTTATTTGTATTTGTTTTTTGTTTAATGGGCTCTTTGTATTGTTGTTAGAGTTTTGACTAACTTTTTATTTGTAAAATTCCCAACTATGCAAGTTTGGAGAAACAGAAGTTTCTGACTTCAACACTGAAAGCTAAATGGGGCCAGAACTTGGTCTCTTGAGCTACTGTGAATTGGTATGCTATACTGTGGCCTTGTCTCAGTCAACCAGAGGCTGTTAAGTGACTTTTGATCTAGTATTAGTAACAGAAAGTCCTAAGATATTGCAGAGATGATGTTTAGCATGGTGTCAGTGTTCCTGGAATAATGGACTACCTAAGTGACACACACCCATAACAGAATTCCCCTTCACACTGTTCGCATGGTTGTAAGACGGGTATATTTTTTGGCTTCCTGGCTTTACTCAGTTTCTTTCCATTTTTTGACCCTGGTTCCCCAGGCTTCCTTTGCTGATTCTTTGAGTTACTTAACATCACTGCATTAAGTTTACTTGCTACTCAACCAAAGTTGATATTACTTGTTACTATTCCTTCCAAATAAAGATATGATATGTAGTAAAATCAGTGAAAAGTCTGGCATCTGGCAGTATATCATTTATGTTACAAATGATAGTTCTTATTCCATTCTTTTTATTTCATATAGACACTGTGGAAACATTATATAGCCCTGTTGATAATACATTCAGTTAAAGTAGCACCAGCTACTGTAACAACAACAGAAAGCATACAGTATATAGATAATGGGTGATAAATGGTATTTTATTTTTAACTCAAGTATAACCCAAAATGGGTGCTTTTCATTTATTTTTCTTTCCCAATTGGTGTTTGAGGGACACCAAATTCTTCCATCTCATGGCTCTGCCAATTTCTACACATAGTTTTAAAGGTGCCAAGTTTGTCTACATAAGCTAGTGGGATAAAGAAGAACATGGAAAGTCCCACACAGGGAGTTTCCATGGGCCAGTCCTGCAAGTAATACTTATCACGTGTGTTCACATTCCATTTGCCCAGGCCTATGTGACATGATCACACCAGAATGCAAAAAATGTTGGAAAGTGCCATCTATCTGATTGCCTGAAAGGCAGAAAAATGAATTTGAAAAGAGCTAATATGTCTCTGCTAGAAATAATAATCATCCTTTTTATATCTTCTGGGAGCCAGTAATGTAACAAGCACTTCATACAAATAATCTAACTCATTAAATTATCACAACAAAAAGTAAACTTTTTTTTTTTACTTTATATGTGATATAATTAGATTTTGATAATTTAATTTGTCTGAGATTTTTATAGCTTTGCATCAGCACTGGAATACATATACAGATGGTTCTGCCTGAAAATGGATGCTTGTTACATCAGAATATACAATGTGTTCAGTTTCATCAAAGCTATTACATTGATCATATCAAGCATATTTAAAAACAAAACCATAGTTGAATCAGCGTTATTTTTGAACTAAATCTTTTTACCAGTAGTCACATGGCCCAAAACTCAAATAATGTGTTTCTTCCTGCGCTTTATAGAAAACCACCATCTGGACCAGAAATACATAAACTGTTAGAAAGCTTGTATGGGTACACATCTCCTATGTTTGATATCTTTTTTTAAACATTTTATTTACTAATCTGAGAGAGAGAGAAAGAGAGAGCAATCGTGGGGTGGGGAGAGGGGCAGAGGGAGAAGAGGAAAAAATCTTAAGCAGACTCCACACTGAGTGCAGAGCCCATCACGAGGCTCAATTCCACGACCCTGATATCATGACCTGAAGCCAAAACCAAGAGGTGGAAACTTAACCAACTGTGCCATCCAGGCTCCCCTCCTGTGTTTGAGATTTTATTTTCAATCTTTGAATTATTCTATAATAAAAATCACTCAATGTGTACCTCTTAATCATTTTAAATTTAGTTTGAGAACTAAACAATCATTTTTGAATACTTCATATTTTGTATATTATATCAGGATTTTCCTGATGCTGATGCTTGAAATCATATTTCATGAAGTAAAAGTATAGGCACAAAGATATCATATACACTTCTTTGTAATCTCCCCCCAAGACTATGCATAATCATTATGCCATTTGCTTATGAAAGCTATTTTTCTTAAGAAAGTATTTAACAGTGTGTTCAAGTCAATTCCTTATTATATAAAAAATAAGGTTATTTTTTCTCTTTATTGGGTGATTGTGATTTTGATTTTCTTTCTGTTTCTACAAGGAAAGATGAGCATACATTTTATATCCACAAGTGAAAAAATATAGTAAAATGAATAAGAAGCCAAAAATATCATTCTTTTTCATAAAATATATTGCTCATTTTGTGAGAGGAAAGAAAGTATACAGAGGGGAAGCCCAGTGAGGACACCTTAAATGGATTTTAATTCAGAAACAAGGGCTGTTGAAAGAACACATTTTCTGAATGGCAGTTGAAACTTATATGGAATAACTGTAAACTGCCTCTCTCTGAAAGGAGTATCAGATAAAGGAATAAGTCTTATTATCCATGAAGCAGGAAGTATAACCTAATCTCAAAGTCTTCAATTTCAAATAATAGATTTTCATAGACTTCTTCAAACAATAGCTTGCAAAGTAATAAAGATATTATAAAAATCATTTTGTGAGAAGAGAACATTTCTTGAGAAGTAAAGTTTTCCACTCAGTCTCTTTCTATTATTAGTTTACTTTACAAACTCTGAGATCTTGCAACTTGAAGGCAATTCATATGCAAATATCACAGATCTTTGCAGCCAGACTTTAAAAAAAATATGAATTTTATGGTTTTCTTTCTCATTCAGTCAGAATGATCATGTACTGTTTCTTTTTCCATATAATTAATAGAGAATATTATATATTTCATTTTATTTACTATCTTTGAATGACTGTCACACTTATACAACTATCTTTGTGTGGGGGGTTATCCATAATCTTTAGAGAAGGAATTATTCAGAAACCAAAAAGAGAAACTAGAGTGATAGTATCTAACATTTTTTTAATTCTATTTTTCTCCTAGTATGAAATAGGTGAATTATTTTTCTTTTGAAGCCAAAATTCCCACCTCAATGAATAGAGTCTCTTGGTTAATTTGAAGACCTTTACGTGGTAAGTCTCATTTTTTTCCCCCATTTATTTTAGAGAAGGGCAAAACACCAGAGACAGGATTAGATGACCCTTTTCTGGCATGAGTGTACCATCAAGACACACACACACACACATACACAGGGCACAAATAAGGAAACACACACAAGGCACAAACACATAAACACATACCACATCTATATCTATACAGACATAGAGGAGAATGATATTTCTATGACTGTGATGGAAACAGCTGGTCCCCTTGTCTATAAAACATCTCCTTACTGCTTTGTTCTGCTTTCTGAGTTTGGATAAAAATCAAAATGTATCTTTATATCTGTCACTATAGAGTAGAACAAAAGAGAAGCTACATAGCATTTTAGTGATTGCACTGGGGGTTCTGTGTCTCTGTAATGGCTCCAATTCTTTCTAAGGCAAGTGAAGAACTTGCAAATATAACTATTCAAATTGATATTATAAACTCCAAAAGTAGAGAATGTGTCTTTGCTTTCTTTGAGGGTTAAGCCAACTGCTTGAAAAATGTCATCTTTGGAAGAGCCAATATAAAAGCAAGATGCATTGTTTAAGGCTTTCATGAACTTTTCAGTAAAACAAAACAAAACAAAACAAAAAAATAAAACAAAACAAAGCACTCCTTCCGTGAAGCCCACTTTGCATCTGGCACACTTTCTGTGGCCTTTATTGACTAGGCATTGACAGAAAATTTGAATGAGAAATGATGTCTAGGACTTCATTAGTCAGTAACAAATGAGCTTTCAAAAAATGCCAATTTGTCATTAACACCTTAACAAAAATTAATTTATCAGATTTATCATTACCCACTAATTTCCACTTTCAAAACTCCCAAGAGTTCAATAATTAGGTAGTCTGTGCTTCTTAGAAAATATAATGTTCCAGGTTAACAGGCTCTTGATAGGCCACCTGATCATTTTTACTCTCATGCCTGCACAAGCGGCTCCAAAATATAGCCTTCAAGGATTATCCACGACACACAGGACTATGGTCAATATCCAGAGTCCCTGAGAAATGAGTCCCAAGAGACGAAGCAAAGACAAATGTCCTGTGTGCTACCTGAGCTCTGGGTGTGCCAAACATAACTTCAAGATTTGCTCCATATAAAATCTTTAAGCTCTTCGTGCAAAATCATGCTTGTGATGCTTCAAGTGATGACCTCCCCACTCAGCTTCTTCCAGCAGGTAGAGGACCTGGCAGTGTGTTCAATCATACTTATACTGATTTTTTTTTTCTCACCCCCTCCCAAGTCCCTTTTTCTTCATTATATCCAGTGACAGAATGGAGGAAGTTAGCATCGTTATTATCAAGATAGCTGTATGAATTCACGCTGAGCAGAGCATGTTCTATATGCTTTTACATATTAGTGGGAGACCTTCTTTGTTTTTTTGCATGCAATTAAAAATCCCTGTTATCCTCAGATCTGTTCCATCTAGATCATCACTAAGGACCCATTTATGTAATGAAAAAAATCAGCCAGAGGAGGCAGTGGTGAAGACATAACAAAGAACTACTATGCATATTTGTGAAGACTTTAGATATGTTTATATTTGTCTTGGTTAAATATCTAGGAATGGAATAACTGAGTCATTGGGTAGCTATATGATCAAATAAACTGTCCAACTGGGGCATTATCTTTGAATATTTTCATATATCATTAAGTAATCTTTTGTAGCATACTGTCATTACCTACTGGTCATTACATCTTATGGTTATTCCATAATTTATTAAAATATTCCACAAGGACTGGGTATTAAAATACTGTCGTAATTTAACCCATTAAAATATATTAGTAAATAATTTTTTTATTCATAAGCCTTTATCTCTAACTCTGATTACTTGTTTATTTTTTTAAATTTTAATTTAATTTAATTTAATTTAGGTAATCTCTACACCGAATCTGGGGCTCAAACTCAAGACCCTGAGATCAAGAGTCACATGTTGTATCCACTAAACCAACCAGGTGCCTCCATTTTGATTACTTCTTAAAACATACTATAATAATGGAATTGTTGAAATTATTAGATCAATAGAGTTATATTTTTAAAGACTTTTTAAAGAACAGTTTTAGGTATACAACAAAATGAAGAGGAAGGTACAGAGATTTCCCATATACCCCCTGTCCCATACATGCAAAACTTCTTCTACCATCAACATCAATCATCAGAATGGTACAGGTTTTACCAAGGATGATCCTACATTGACACAACATAGTCATCCAAAGCCCATAGTTTGACATAGTATAACTTTGTAGTTATATTTTTCAGTCTCTTCTTATATAGAATCAAACTGATTTTCTGAAAGGTTGCAAAATTATATACTTTCAAAGAATGAAAGGAAATATCTGAATAAAACTTTTACTACATCTTCAGGTGTTTGTGTGTGGGGGGGTTCCCTACAATTGATTGGGCTTCAGAATTAAAAGAACCATGGTTTTCTTCTAGCCCAGTATTTTATCTGGTCCCTGACTGTCCCCTATTGCCTACCGTAACAAGTGCTTTTTGGGGCCCTGTTTGGATAAAAAAGCGTATGGCTTTTGTTTATTGTTGGACTTATTACTAAAAAAGTATTTTCTCTGGGTAAGCACTGATTTGCCTCATTTTAGCATCTCCCATGTCTTATTAAGTTTCAGATATGCAGAAACCAAACCCAGCTGAGATTCTGGACTAAATCTTTGCACTTCACACAGAGTAGAAGTGAATATATGGAGGTTTTCTCTTCCCCCAGAAATGTTCAGCTCTAACTGTCCTTCACTACGTTCCTGACTACATATCAGTCTCTGAGTAGCAAGAATGGGTTCCTAATTCATAATGAATGTAAAATAACTAGCTCAGTGTTTGGCACATTTTGAATACTGAATGAATATTGGATGTTACTTTTGTTTTCATCACTCTATTATCTGTATGCATGGAATATGAATTTATAATTTCTGTTTCTAATTTTGAAAAAATAGATGAGATAAACTTGGTTGCTAATTGTTCTGCCTCTGTTTTGGGGATCCTTTTAAACTGGTAATTTTCTCTGAGGCAGTGAAAAAAAAAAAAAAACTATTCCTAACACAATAGTTAATTTTACACATCAACTTGACAGAGCCAGGGGGTGCCCAGAAATTTGGTCACAAGTTATTCTGGGTGTTTCTGTGAGGGTATTTTGGGTGAGATTAACATTTGAATTGGTAGACTGACTAACGCAGATTGCCCCCTAATTGGGGGGGGGGTCTTATCTAGTCAGTTGAAAGGCAAAAAAAAACAAAAACAAAAACAAAAAACTGATCCTTCCCTCAGTAAGAGAATTCTTCCTTCATGACTGCTTTTGCATAGAAACATTGGATTTTTCTTGCCTTTGGATGCATTCAAACTAAAATATCATCAGCTCTTCCTGGGTCTCTAGACTTTCAGCCTTGGGACTAGAATGATACCATCAGCTTTCCTGGGTCACCTACTTGGTGATTCACCTTGCAGATCTTGGAAATTTCCAGACTCCATAATCATGTGAGTCGATTACTTATAATGATCCTCTTTATTAACCTCCTCTTTGGAGATCTCTGATTAATATGCCTAGTTTATAGAATTCAACAGAATGAACTAAGCACTGTACTTGGAAATGTGGAAAACATAGACTTAGAAGAGTGAGCCAGCTTACTTAGAATTAGTCAAGTCCAAAACCTAGAGACTAAGATCTTTCTTTTCTTAATCAGCAACCAAATTTCAAGGAAGGCTATGATAACACACACACACACACACTCAAGCTAAAAGCATTGTACCTGAGAAAATAATGTGGACACACCTGAAAACAAAGCCCTCGGCTCTTATTCCCAACCCTAGAAGTCATCCTGTTCTCCTGTCTGTTTTGACTGAGAGCTTTAGGGCGAGTTCTAAGTCAAGCTAAGTGTAACTAGCAAAAAAGGGCCTTTGGAACTGATATGAAATCCATAGTTTGAAGAGTAAGAAAAATTACTAGCTAGTAAGAAAAGAACTCATTTCTCTGTAATTACTTGCCTGAAGAAACCAACTAGAAATCTGAAGGATAAAATAGAGCTTCACTCAACCTTGGTGTCACCCCCTCACCCACTCCCTCCGAAGAAAAGCTTATCTAACTTTACAGAAGGAAAATTGACAATCTCTCCAGGCTGACCTTTATCTTTAGACAAGTTTCTTTGTAGTGATGGGGTATTTCTCCAAGGTCTCAAGAGGTTGTTTTCAAGGAGATATTAGTTTATTTTGGAGAGGCACAGAGCTTTACTTTCTAACATTTGTGATGGATTAAATGTATTCAAATGCATTATCTCCTTTGAAATATGTTTTGAAATGCTTTGCAGCCACCCTGCATTCATCTGTCCTGAAACAGAAATTAAGTACACACTCCTCAGTGCATTCAGAATATCTGTATATATCCTTCTTATGAAGTCTTTGTATTATTATATTTCAAAACTATATCAGAGTGGCTTTGCAGAGATATGTTAAAAATGATTATTCAGTTATGTTATTTAACTAGATGGTATTTTATTGAAACTTTATATTGGAGTTTTAAATGAATTTCATAGTACTTTAAAATACCTTCCCACATTTGAGATAATCCTTGTTCAAGACAGCAGGGAACAAAAAATACCTTATTTCGATGTTCCATTTCTTGCAAATAAATAGGGTCTTGCTGTGTGCAGTTTCTAGGCAGTTCTTGGAACTATTTTCACCATTAATTCAATAAACATCTATTAAATGGCTTCTATATACAGAGCATTGTACTCTATCACTAGATTTTTATATTTTATTATACTGCTGCCCTAGAATATAGGCCTACCTGGGTAACTTGGTATTATATATTTCATGTCAGTTCTGTTGATTAGAAATCATTAAATTTTGGAGCTTTACTTATCCCAACACCTTTATCTCTCTAATTTTCAGGAACTCTTTTTAAAATAAATAATTTCTTCATGTCACTTTACTACTGAAAAAAAAAGTGGTTTTCTATTATATTCAAGTTAAAGTCCAAATTCCTTACCAAACTAAAATTTACTTCAGAATCTTATCATTTCAGCCTCATGTCATTATCCTGTCCAAATATGTATGTATATGAACTATATAATACATACATTCACTTACATACACATATACATATAAAATGGTTACAAGTCAGGCTATATATATGTTTGTACATACACACATACATACATAATATATATATATATATAATCTCCATCCATCCCTGTTCTTTGGCTTTATCTTGTTTGTATAGTACTCATTAGTTGGACATTACTTCTTTGAAAAGACCATATTTCCTTCCTTGAACAATAGAATTAGTCACTTAATTCATTATTCTCCTGTATTAAATCTTTATTAGAGAGCTCATTGCATCATTTCATACATTTTTATTTATATTTTTAATCCTATATTATTTTCTGTTGTCCAGTAAGTTCTTTTTTGTTTTCCCTTTGAGTTCTGAGATATAGACAGTTTACCTGGGAGTATTTGTAAACTGATCAGATCTTGGTATACCATTACTATTCAATACACACTGAATGACTGAGAAAATGATGAAATGAGTAAAGAAACTAAAACCTTAAAAAATAAGTGATTTACTCAAAGTCAGTGGCAAAATCAGAACTGGGTTTTAATTTTTGCTTTGCTTTGTTTGCTTTGTTTTTAAGAGAGAAAGAGCTGTGAATGGGGAGGAAGGGGAGAGGGAGAGAATCTTAGCTGACTCCAAACTCAGCAAGAAGCCCAACATGGGGTTTCATTCTCACACCCTGAAATCATGACTTGAGCCAAAATAAAGTTAGACACTTAACTATTGAGCCACTCAGGTGCCCCAGGATTTAAGTTTTTATATCCCTTGTACAGGGCTCATATTTTTACTTCCTACTACCTTGGTAATGATGGGTGACATTTTCTAGATTTATACTATGTAGTAAAAAATATGATACCCATACCTTTGGGCCAGTAGCTTAAAAACAAAGATAAAGACAAAAAATAAAGATAGGACAAAGATAAGACAAATAATAAAAATGGCAACAATTTTTCTCCCAGCAGTAATTTGCCTGAGATCCACACACTTGCTTTTGATGCCATTCACATACGCACTCTAGATTCTCCCCTATGGAGGAGAATTTGGCTGTGTCTGGGAAGAACTCCTAAGGATGGCACATGGCCTCTCTGAGAATGCAGTGCCATTTTATTGCAGATTGTGAGTCAGAGAGGGTCCCACTTTCCTGGGGTTATGGTAGTATGGGAAGTTTTAACACCAGTTATTAAAAAAAAATAGAAATACACCACTAGACTTTCTGTAACCTGTTATTACTCTATAGGCAACTATATGTCCATAGGTCTCCAAGCTCTAGCACTAAGCTAAAGTTTGAGCAGAGAATCAGACCAAAGAAGGAAGGAAGGAAGAGAAAAAGGAAGGCAGGAAGAACGTAGGCAGGAAGAATGTACTCTGGGTCACAGCGAGGCAGGCAGGAGGCAGGAAAGCAGGAAAGAAAAAAGAAAAGAAAGGAAAAAGGAAGGAATGGAGGGACGGAGGAAGAAAAAGACAATTCACTTTATTTTTCTTAAAGTCTAACTCTATACCATCTGGAGAGACAGGAATGAATTTGACAACAAATAATCAAAACAGGGTGTCAATATTTCATTAATTTGACAAACTTGTCCTGAGCAATTACTGGTCTGTGTGGTTAGGATTTGAGAATATACACCTTTGTTGAATGAAATAATCCTCATTGGAGCAGGAATAGGTAAGAGGTCAAGAAAACCATGAACAAAGACACAAAGTGTGGTACAGACTAGATACAGTCTGGTGCTAATAACATCACTCAGTATTTAGTTAACTAAAAAGGAAAAATCAAGGGAATCCTGGGTCGCAGTTGGGTTAGTGGTGGAGTGGTGGGGTGGTGGGGTTGTAGGGTGCCCAGGTCCAGCAACAGCGCCAGGTGGGGAAGGCAGGAACCAGAGGCAGAGGTGGGGCCTGAGGTGGAGCCCCAGGGTTTAGGGAGGTGGGGGAGTTGGGAGGGGTGCTGCATGCTGAGTCTGTCCTGGCCAGAAAGGTTGCTCCAGGTGGTCTAGGACCACTAGTGGTGCCTCAGTGCTCCGCTAGGGGCCAGAAAAAAAATGTAAAAAAGAAAAAAAGGAGGGGGTGGAATGATCTAAATTTGAATTTTACTTTAAATTGCTGTAGTCTCAAAATTAAAAAATTATAAAACAATTTTGTTCTGGTCTCTCTGGCATAATCTAGTCTCAGCCGATTCAGTAGTTTTATAGAGCAGATCAAATTACATACTATTACCCAGTTTGGGGGATGGGGGGACTCCAACATAAAATCACTTATAGGCAAGAGATATATTAAACTTTTATTTGTCTTTGGGGTTTTCCAAAAAAAATGGGAAAAAAATCTTCTGATATGATTATAGTTATAGATTTTAGGGATGATACCTGTTTGCAACTGGCAGAATTTTTTTTTATCAATAGATTAAAAAGAAAAAGAAAGAAACAAAGAAACAAAGAAACTGCTTAGTGATGTTGGAAAGACTTTAGGGTTCAAAGCCCACAGCTAAGAAAGAATTGTTAAGACAATTTTGGTATAAGAAGGTAATGTTATTAAAGCACAGGGACAGGAGAGAAGGGCAGAAAGAGCTGCCCTGGGGTTGTGAGGAGTGGCCCACTATATACTTTTAAGTTGGGAGGGGGTTAGGGTTAGAATAAGTCTCTAAGGAATTTTGGAAACAAAGTTTCCATGACCTTGAAGGGGCTAGCTATTGTTGGGACAGGCTCATTTATTACTGTCTAGTAAAACCTGAGTCATGAGACCCTTCAGAAGTATATCAGTGGGTCATATGCTTGAGGGATGATTGCCAACACATATCTAGGGGGGTTTAGAGATAAAGGAAATTTCTAAAGGAATTTTTATATGTTAAAGTAGGCTTACAGGATCCTGGCGGATGGGGTTGGTCAGGCTAGGATTGTCTTTTGCCTTTAGCAAAGTGTCATCATCCAGGCAGCTGTGTGCCTAGAGGAATGTCATTCTGCCTGTTTCAAGGACTTGTCCATGGGGTGTAGGTAATAAGGAAATTTAAAAATATCCCTTCTGCCTTTGTTTCCCACATCACTTAGCAGTAATTGAATACTTAGATGCCAGACATTAGTCTGAGCAATTTGTACATGTTATTTAAAGGTTGAAACAACCTTAAAATAGATACTATTATTATTTTCAATTTGCAGATTTGAAAACTGAGACATGAAGACATGTACTCTGGGTCACAGGCAAAGTGTGCCCTCAGTGTTGTCTAGACAGGGGGATGCCAGAATCTGGGGTCATTACAGACCATTCTATCATGGCCTCTTTCATCTAATATGGTCATTGAAGGCATTTTAAATGAGCTGTGCGTGTCTTTTGAGATTATCATTGTTGAAACTTTACACCTATATAAATAGCTTTCAGAAAATTAAGAATTCTTGAATTACGCATTACTTCCAACAGAAAACTTTGCACAAAGAAATTTAAAAAAAAATCTAGAATCATTAGATATATCATTCAACCTCATGCCAACTATTCTCTACCCATTACACAATATGACATACTAGGGAGACTGGAGTAAAAACACTGTGACTTTTAATATAATTTACTAAATATACAATCTGAAGCAGAATACTGTACCTTTTTGAGCCCCAATATTCTAATTTATCCTGTGAAGTTATTCTGAAGTCTAAGTGGGATAAATTTTTTACAAAATAGTGAAATGTATTTGTATTAGTTTTGATGGTGGCAAAATTCTTTGAGTTTATTTAACAAAAATTTTCAGTGATAACAATATATTCCTTAAATCATGGCTATGGTAAATGCAAAGTGAGGCACAGAAAACGAAATTTCTCTGCATAATAAAAGATGCATTTATAACATTTGCTTGTCACAAAAGAGAGGTGAGGTAAATGGCCTGGCAAGGAAACAAGCTGGATGAGGACAAACATCATTAAGAAACAGGGAGGGAAGGAGGAATCACAATGTAGGATAGGGTTATGTGAAGGGAAGAGCATTCCAGTAGTGAAAACAGTAGGTTGGGATGCCTGGCTAGCTCAGTCTGTTAAGCATCTGCCTTTGGCTCAGGTCATGATCTCAGGGTCCTGGGATTGAGACCCACATCTGGCTCCTGCTTCTCCCTCTCTCTGCTGCTGCTGCTCTCTCTGCTTGGGCTCTCTCTCCCCATCAAATATATAAATAAAATCTAAAAAAAAAAAAAAAAAAAGGAAAGAAAAAAAAAAGAACGATGGCAGGTTTATTTTAGGTCAAAATGGTCTATTAATCCACTTTTTTTTTTTCTTTTTGTAATAGCCTGGAAAAAAAAAAGCCTTCTGACACTCCACAAATTCAGTCAAAAGTTTGTATACACCCAGTCTCATCTTCCTCGTATTTTGTATGGGCCCCCCGGGGCACACACATGGCACAAAATACAACTAACATTCTCTGAAGGTGAGACCAAGAGTGAGATGGAGCATTTTCTAGAAGCAGAATTGTGGTTCAGAAGTTACGAAATGAAATGGATGTTCCTGTCCCCTTCCTCAGACAATCCCATGGAGGTCTCTTGGCCTGTGTGAGACTACAGAGTAAAGGGAAATGTTAAGTCTTTGGGTTGTCCTGTCCTCAGCATCACATTTATAAAGGTTTTCTGTGGTCCCCTGCATAGAAGGATATTCAAAAGAGACCATCCATTTTTCTTCTTTTTCACCAAAATAAGGGAAGCAAAAATGTTTAACTATGCATCCATCCTTTTCTCTTGTTTCTTTTGGTTTTGTTGATATTAAGTGCTGGCCAAAGCTGGCAAAAAGAGGGATATCTTTTTCTTGGTGAACAGTGAATGTTTAATCCCATGGGCAGGAAAGTGCCTAAGCTGTCACTATTCTATATCCTGGAATTTCCAAGATTGACCATTAGCTCTTCCTATTCATTTTAAATCCTTAGACAAGAAATACAATTGAAAAATAAATCAGTTGCAAATCCCACTGCACAGTTCTTCAAGAGTTACATGCTCACACGCTGAAGCAGTGTGCCTGGGTCTCTGCCAGAGTTCAGGCACAGTGTCTAGTGGCACAGGAAAGAGCTGGAACAAGGTCTTTGGTTTCACCGGAATCATAGACCTACTGGAGGGGGGTGAGAGCAGAAACAAGGTATTCAGGATGGGGACACTGTATCATAGATTTCTTGTTTTATGTAGTACTATATATAACATCATATGCTATATAATTTATGTAACAGTACTACAATGGCAAGTTCACCACTCTTTTGTCATGTATTTGTTCAAGAAATATTGATTGAGTGACCTCCATGTTCCAAATGCTATTTGACAGTTTGACACACACAGCCACACATAGATACACGCACATCTACATGCACATGCACGCACACACACACACACTGCCTTCATGGAGGTTACATTGTCGTTGAGGGATAATAAATATAAAAGTAGGTGATGGTCATGAGGGTAGGTAGGTAGATAGACGGACAGAAAGATGGATAGATAGAAAATTTTAGGTAGTTTTTAGTTTACAAAGGAACTCATATAAGATATATAAATAGTGACAGGAATTAGGTCAGGGTGAGAAACTCAGGAAACTCTCCTGAGAAGGCAATGTTTCAGCTGAGAACTAAGAGATGTGATGCAGGCAGCCGGTTGATATTTGGCAAAAGAGGGATCAGGCTCTGCAGTGACCCTGTTCTTCTGTTTCCTAATATATGTGTAAACATATGTGCCAAATTTATGCATAGACACATAGGTATATTTAGGATATATGTGACACACATAGAAACACATGCACATATGTTTATGTGTGTGTTTTACAATTGTAAAATCTCCATAAGAACCTACTAAGGACTAATTCAAGTTTGAGATGAATACAAAATGCAGGATGGCACATTGTTTTTAATCTTAACAAACAGCATATTTCTTTCCTTCCTTTCTTTCTTTTCTTCTTTCTTTCCTCCTTTCTTTCTTTCTTTCTTTCTTTCTTTCTTTCTTTCCTTCCTTCCTTCCTTCCTTCCTTCCTTCTTTCTTTCTTTCTTTCTTTCTTTCTTTCTTTCTTTCTTTCTTTCTTTCTTTCTTTCTTTCTTTCTCTTTTTTAAGATTTATCTATTTAGGGTGCCTGGGTGGCTCAGTGGGTTAAGCCTGTGCCTTTGGCTCGGGTCATGATCTCAGGGTCCTGGGATCGAGTCCCACATAGGGCTCTCTGCTTAGCAGGGAGCCTGCTTCCCTCTCTCTCTCTCTCTGCCTGCCTCCCTGCCTACTTGTGATCTCTGTCTGTCAAATAAACAAATAAAATCTTTTAAAAAATTATCTATTTACTTGAGAGAGAGCAAGCTAGAGAGAGGCCAGGGTTGGGGGTGGGAGGGCAGAGGAAGAAGGAGAAGAAGGCTTCCCACTGAGCAAGGAGCCCAATGCAGGGCTCCATTCCAGAACCCCAGGATAGTCACCTGAGCCGAAAGTAGACACTTACCCAACTGAGCCACCCATGTGCCCCATAAAACAGTATATTTCATCAGTTAAATTGTTACACTTAGCCAATGTAAGTTAATATACATTGGGGTGCCTGGGTGGCTCAGTTGTTAAGCATCTACCTTCAGCTCAGGTCATGATCCCAGGTTCTGGGATCAAGCCCCACATTGGGCTTCCTGCTCAGTGGGAAGCATGCTTCTCCCACTCGCTCTGCTTGTATTCCCTCTCTTGCTGCCTCTCTCTCTCTTACTTACTGAATTAACTAAATAAAAAATCTTTAAAAATATAACAATATACATTAAAACATATTAAAAATGAACTTAAAACCAGATGAGTTTGCAATTGTTGAATGTAAAATTCCAAATGATTATTATTATATTGATGTGTCTTTTATTTGTTTGTTTTTATTTTCTCAAAATCATATTATCTCTCTGCTGATAAAATTTACATGTATGTTCTTTGTCTTTGTAACAGAATTGCAGAAATTAGCCCATTAAACTAATTGCCTAAAATTATATTAAATATATTGTGTTTTTAAGCTTGATATATGTAACAACAGCAATGGACTTTTAAATGAAAAAGAGTCCTCAAATATAAAGCAGTTTGTATAGAAAAGAGTATAAAGCAAACAGATAAACCATCTGAAAATGCTGACTCTATGCAGCTATGAGTCTAAGGAGAAGTTTTGACATAACTACCATCAGTGTGATATAAACTGGGAATATTCTGGTGTATAATTCAAAGAAAGCATTGGAGAGACTTTTTACCTTCTGGCTGTAGATGACATTGAGGGACGGATGGATAAGTACTGACTTAGCTTTGGCCAAGATGCTTGTCTGCCTGGGTTACTACATTACTGCTGTGAGATTTATATCTTACTCTTTAAAAAAATGAGTAGGAGAAACTTCTGAAACAAATCTGTTTCAGAAATTTCACTAGCATCTACAAAAAAAAAATTGTATCAATGATATCAAGACTGGATATTTTCTAAAAGTTAATTTCCATCCACAAGTGGCTTTCCAGGGGAAAAATTAACTTTTATAAAAGGACATTTATAAGCTTTCAGAGATAATCATGCAGGTAAACTTAAATTAGCTTCATTTCTTGAATCTTAAAATCTATTAATTGTGGCTTCTTCAGTGAAATAGTAGCTATAGTCTATATATATATATATATTGCCAATATATATATTTATCATAATGAGTACAAAGGATTTTAGTAATTTTAATTATTTTGAAATATCTTTTATAAATTTTACTTGATAGTTGATTACTTTCTTTATTAAAAAAAGTGTTTAACCCAAAGTCTGGTAAAACTTGTAACAAAGTCTTAATCTTGTGCAGTAGTAGAAAGAGGTAAATAATTCTGTCAATTGAATATGGGCATGGATAATGTTTTTAAATATAGACAAAGATACTTATTGAAACATATATATACAATTTATTTAATTTTAGGCCATACAGTTTTATGCAATCTAAAATGTCCTCAGTGGTTATTTAGGTGATTTCTATAGTTAGGTGATTTCTGTATTAGGTGATTTCTGTAGTTAAAATATTTCAATTTTTCCAGGCTACCCAACTATTTGATCTAAAATTCAAATATAAGGCTATCGGTTCTATAGTATTTTTCAATAAGTCATAATTTAATCCATGATATATAACTGTTCATAAGAGATGAGTTAATATTTGGTTATTCCTTTGTAAATTGAAGTTGTTTTCAGTTTGGGATATAGCCCTTTTCCTTATACACACAGCATCACAAAATATTACCTGTAACATGCCAGGGAGTCAAGGCAAAATTTTAAATATAAGAAGTTTTGAAAATGTGTTGGAAAGAAATAAAGGATTCAAAACAAGATCAAACAAACAGGGTTCAGGTGTTCTTACAATATGATGGTGTTTCTCGGACACTAGAAGCCCTTATCGTAGGCCAAAGTCTAAAACATAAATAGGAATCTCATAGTGGTTTATTATTCATGTTCTGAAAAGTACAGGCCAAAATGCAACCTTTACTGCCCCAATTAGCACATGCATACTTGACAAAGTTATTTTGGGGTATGTTTAAATTTAAATGGTGGAATAGTATAATATCTCCGATGAAACTGTGGAAACGGTTTAAATTTATGTTTTAGATATATGTGCCTTTGAAGAAGCTAATTAAATCAGTTAGAAATTAAAAATTGGAGCATTAAGGCTTAACAAAAATTATTTTTCTTGAACTCTACTGAAAATGTGTGTCTCTCACAAGCTTTGGAGAAGTAATAATTAGCATCTCCCTTGGGGATCACATAAACACTTCTTTGAAAGAATAAAATTTATTTTGAAAATATTAGAATTTTTATTGGATTAAATTTGTTCAGTATGAATGTCAATCTATAATTCTTACTTATTTTTACATTTTTTACTGTTTTTTTAAAAATTTTTAATTTTATTTTTTCAGTGTTCCAAGATTCACTGTTTATGCACCACACCCAGTGCTCCATGCAATACGTGCCCTCCTTAATACCCACCACCAGGCTCACCTAACCCATGCCCTCCATCCCCTCTAAAACCCTCAGTTTGTGGCCAGAATCACCAAACTGTGGAAAGAGCCAAAATGCCCTTCAATGGACAAAAGGATAAAAAAGTTATGGTCCATATATACAATGGAGTATTATGCCTCCATCAAAAGGATGAAAATCTAACTCAGGTTAAAAACCTGACTGAGTTTGTCCTGTTCCCCTGGATGAGGAGGATATTGTGTTATATTTGTGAATACAAATTTGTTAATTTGTTGTATTTTGTTAATCCAATTGTTTTAATTTGTTAAATCTGTGATCGACAACATCTTCCTCCAAGTATGTTTTACAAGGTGAATAGTGTTGATGTGGAAAACAGAGGCAGAAGAAAAATTATTAAATTTCCTTACGGTCTGACAAGCCCTTGAAACCGGCAGAGTGATATTCCTCTAGGGACTCAACTGCCTCCACCTTAACACTTTGCTAAGGGCAAAGGGCAATCCTAGCCTGACCAACCCCTACCCCCCTACCAGGATCCTGTAAGTTTACTTTAACAATTTCTTTGGAAACTTTATCTCTAAACCCTCCAAGAAACGTGTTGACAATCATTCCCAAACATATGGCCCACTGATATCCATCTAAAGGGTCTCACAAAAAGGTTTTATTACTGGTAGTGAATAACCTATTTCCCAATAATAGCTAGCCCCTCAAGGTCCTGGAAACCTTGCTTCCAAAATTCCTTAGAGACTTACACCATCCCTGACCCCCTCCCAACTTGCAAGTATTAAATGGACCACTCCTCACAGCCCCGGGGCAGCAGCTCTTTCTGTCCATGGGTCCAGTACCCATGCTTTAATAAACCACCATTTTGCACCAAAGATGTTTCAAGAATTCTTTCTTGGTCATCGGCTCCCGACCTTACCTCACCGAATCTCACTTACATTCTAAGACTTCATCAGTGTCTTCCAGGTTTTTGGAGACCTATTCCATGAATGTTAAGGAAGCATAATGTTCTACAGGGTACTCCGGTGATTCAAACAAATTAAGAGTTTCTAAAACTACCTCTTTCATTCCAAGAGAATTGTAAAAGTTTATAAACTGGTATGTTTTAGTTTTTTTTTCCTTTTTAAAGACATAAACAGTTTTGCTCTATTTACATCCAACAAAACTTAGCAAAGAACAATCCAGTGTACACCTGAGTTCTGGGTGGGTAAGGAATTCTCCAAGGAACAAAGGACAGGAAGGATTAGGACAAGCGGTGCACCAGTTCTCCCTGAAAGGAGCTTGGGAATCCTCTAGCATCTTCCTCCTGACTTTCAAGGAGCTACAAACCACTGGACCATAGAGCCCTTCTTCCCCTTCTCTTTCTCAACATCCATAAGAATCTCATAACCCAAGAGGCCTGTGGCTCCAAAATAAATAACTTAAAATAAAAGACAACACTAAGGCAGAAAGGCATCCAGAGCCTTGAGCTCCTTCAGCAATTCTAGGAAAGAGGGATCACTGTGGTGGGGAATTACCTCTCTCTCTTGCATTCAGGCTGAAGGCTCAGTAATTCTTTATCTTTCCAGTTGTTTTGTTTTGTTTTGTTTTTGTAAAACACAATGACCAGGCACTGTGGATGTGT
Source organism: Mellivora capensis (assembly GCA_004024625.1). Taxonomy (NCBI): domain Eukaryota; kingdom Metazoa; phylum Chordata; class Mammalia; order Carnivora; family Mustelidae; genus Mellivora; species Mellivora capensis. The sequence goes on along the minus strand of PISX010000413.1, from coordinate 216,108 downwards.
GGGTACCATGGAGGGGGGGTCCTGGCATAAGATGGGGAGCAGAGTTGTTCCTGTAATACAAAGCCTCATCCGTTGTGAAATTCTATCCTCCTCCAACATCAGCATGAGCATATTGAGCTGGTTGAAGATAGGGTAATTGTGATTTTTAGTAATAGTGAGTCCTTCTTCCTGCTGCCCCCATTCAGAGCTTATGGCTAGGCATGTTTCCCAGTCTGTTTCCAATTCCCCTATCAAAGGAGCAGGGAAGTGAGTTAGCTCTAGAGTCCTTTCTCCCTCACCTCCATACCTCAGGCTGGAGAGGGAAACTTAAGGGTCTGTAGCACTTCAGAGGTGCTCTGAAATATTTCTGGCAATCAGGGGCCTTTGGGGTAGGCATCTGTGCCCATTGTTGCCTCCCTTGTGCTTGCTGCTAGCCAGCTTGTTGAAGGTGGACTTAGACTTCTTGTTGAAGGCCACTATATCAGCATGGTCCTTGCCCAGAGCAGTCATTGTCAGGAATAAGATCTCATGGACAATGCCCCTCTGTAGGTGTGAGCCAGTGGGAAGAGGCCCTAGAGTTTCCAGGAGGAGCCCTACAGCCTTGTGTACCTCATGGAGACCAACATGGCACAGTATCAACTCCAGCAGCTCCAGGATAAGGGATGCAGGTGGTGGGCCTGACCATACAACCTCCTGTGGAGGTTAATTGTGTACCCACCAGATTACATAAAAGGGTCAGGATATCCCATATCAGCTGCACCTGCACAGACTCTGAATTAGGTGTCCGTCAAGGAGATGGGGTCCTGGAGGAGCAGGGGTCCATCACAGGGGCCAGCACCAGCCATATCTGAATACTGGGCAGGCACAGCAGCAGGAAATACCACAGAAGGTTCTAGAAAATAACTGTGGCAGGAGGCAGCTCAAGCAACACCAGGAGCTCACAGCCGTCATTCTCTACCAACAACTCCAGCTCCTTACATAACACCAGGAGCTCAGGTATGCCCAGGCCCAACCCTCAACCTGCCGGGTATGCCCCCCATGTGCCCATTGCAAAACTGGGAGTCACTAAGTGCAAAACAGAATGGGTCCTGGGTCCATAGGGATGGGAACATCTTTGCTAATGCTGGCACTAGCAGGGACAGGCTTGGAGTTGGGGAAACTGAGTTAGGAATCAAGGGTCTGGACACTGAACAGGGCCACAGAGGGGCAAGCACAGAAAGGGAGACATCTCTAGTTTCTTTAAAGAAGTATCTATATGGATAATCTGATTGTGTTTTAGAGAGAGCAAAACATTTGTTTTATTTGGAACTGAGCAATTCATGTAAATTTAAGGGTACTGAAAAGAATAATAAAATGAGATATTAATGGTGATATTAAGATCATTCTGGGTTAGAGGAGCCAAGAATCTTCTAATTATGCTTTAATCCAACCACACCTCTTTCCTGACATTTCAGGGAGATGTCTGTGCAAAGGAGCACAAGAAATAGATAAAGGAAATTGTGCTCTATTAATAGGTTCACAGGCCTTGTTAATTAGACTGGACCAAAGTGAAAGTGTTCTGCCTAAGCTCTAAAGACTAATTAAAGCAACACATCCAGTACAGGAAAAATATTAACCAGAGAGATAGAAAGAGGATGCATAGATGCTTAATGCAATGCACCAACCTGGCCAGACATTGCTTTCTCTTCTTCTCCATCAGGTCTCTTCCAGCTGGGGCTGAGCTAGGTGGAGGTCCTGAAGAGGTAGACAAAGATGGTCGATTTGACTTCAAGAATCAGGAACTTACTTAATCTTCTTTCTCCAACTTGATGGAGAGAATGGATGATGAGTTACAAAAGCTTGTGCATTGTGAAATTGTTAGGAAGGGTCTTGACAATGACAAAAAATAGTTATAGAAAGCCACTTATTTAAGCAAGTGGTTTACAGGCAAGAATAACAAAATATAGAATGACACCTGTCTTCAGTCAAATCCAATGCGGCTTGAGTCTCATGCTATTCACCTCATAACTTTAAGCTTGAAATTAAGAAAACTGAATAAAGAGGAGTATAGTCAATGATATTGTAATAGTGCTGGATGGTGATGGATGGTAGCTGTACTTGTGAGCACAGCATAGAGTTGTCAATCACTACGTTGTACAGCTGAAAGAATGTAACATTGTGTAATTGCTATGCTCAAGTGAAAAAAATTAAAAGAAGAAAAAACAAACCTGAATAAAAAGAATGGAATTTTTGTCTATAACTTTTTATATGAGAGTGTTATATTGAATTAACTTTAAATCATCACTTGAATTGCATATACCCTAAGTAAATTTTACTGATTCTCATATTTTGCTCTTGATACTATCCTCTTCAGTAATAGAGAATGTCTGATGGTTCAATTGTATAGTTTATGTAGTTTAAATAGTTTAAATTAACATTTACTGTGCCTAGAGGCACCTGGGTGGCTTGCCCATTTAAGCATCTGCCCTTGGCTCAGGTCACAATCCCAGGGTCCTGGGATCAAGTCCTACATCAGGTTCCCTGCTCAGTAGGGAGTCAGCATCTCCCTCTGCCTGCCACTCCCCCTGCTTGTGCTAGCTCTCTCTCTCTCCCTCAATAAATTAAATAAAATCTTAAAAAATTTTTACTGTGCCTAGCACAATGAAGAAAACAATGGTATTAATATTGTTCTCATGGAGTTTATATGTGAGAATACCTCATAAGCATACATATAACAATATAACTATATAATTAAAATTAAGGTAAAAATGAAAGAGTTGTCAAATTTGACAACTCTCTCTCTCTCTTCTCTTTCTATCTCTTTCTTTAGTCTGACCTGCCTTCTTAGGGGAGGTCCTGGCATGCTGGAGACCACAAGGCTCCACACAGGAACCTGCAAGTGAGTTCTTGCCAGCAGCAAGCAAAACAAAGGCTTGTCCTGGCTTCATAATTAAGGGTATCTGGGACCCAAGAGAAACCGAAATATGAAGGTCACTTCCTACTTTTCCTATGATTCTTTTCTCAGGTAGCATGTTTTGAGTAAATCCAGGAATCTTTCTGCCATGTATTTCACCTGGTCTTCTGATATTTTGTGCAATATGTTGCTGGTAAAAATTCCTGATATTTGGTATAAATATTCTATATATGACCCTCTTTTGGCTTAGATCCAGCATACATGATTGCTCTTTCCTCAGGAATGGATCCCTTTTTGTAAAACTTGAACTGTTGTTTCTGGAACTTTTAACTACTAGCCATAGTGGGAATAAACCTGTACAACGTGACCCCAGTGCCTACCACCCTAAATATAAACACTCTTCTACTAACTCCTTAATCTTCCCAGGAAATTTACCTGGTGCTTAGATTTCACTTTAAATCTAAACTGTTCAATATGGGAATAACCATTCCCTCCAATAAGTGGACCAGATTCTAACTGAAGATCTTCCATCAGACCAATTCCTACTCAAATTCTCTGTCATCTGTTTTATTTAGATCTAATTAACCAGAGTCAAGTTCTTAAACCCTGGCTATCTCATTTAAAAACAAAACAAAAAAACAAAAAAATAAAACATGTTCCATGTTATGTTTCCATAAACAACTGAAAAGATGACTTACTATTTAACGCTTCAGTATGCCTCTTTCAAAGTTTGTAGACATTTCAGATAATTTCTCTTTAAATTTCTTCTAATTTTCTCAATACTCCGTCCCTGAGAATTTTAGAATCATATTCATTACTTTATTTTGAATGAAATACTAACAGATGTTAAACTGTTATATTTTAACATTCCTATTCTAACCTCTCTTCCTAACACCTGTGCTCTCATGCCTATGTCTGAGATGGGTACTTGTCCACCAACGTTTATTAAGTTCTTCCATAGTACAGATTTATTACTTATATACGGCTTTCTAGCCATACGGTATATTTCTTAGCTCCAACTCCATCTTGGTTTAACCGCATAACTGGGGGCTGAATGAATGAACATAGGTATCACAGTTCCGGCTCAAGGGTTTGAAATACAAATCTGCCCCCTCCATGCTTTGTTATTACTTCTACTAGCTATGTGTTGATAATAAAAGAAATAGGGGATGGTGGAACAATAAACCCAAAGTGGAAGAATGTTGGGTCACTGAATCACTACAGGGAAGAAAGACACACTACAGCCAAGAATAGCAGACTACAATAATTTCATAAATGATAAATACGATTTTATTTCAGATATTATGTATTTTAGATAATTTTATTATCACCACACACCTGCCTTGAAAAACAACCCAAACCCTTTTCCCTGAATAACTTCAATGATTTTCCTTTGGAAAATCTTCTGTGAGCTTTCCTGTGCTAGGTTAGGTGTTTGTGCTATGTGTTCACCTCATCCATATTATATCATGTATCACGTTCTTCATTAAGCCATACTTCCTTGTTTTAATTCAAATTCTGCATGTAGGCTGTACTTGTATTTACTGACAGAATAGGAGCACGTCGTTTCTGCCTTGTTTCAGACGACATCCCCAGCAACTAGCCTTGTGACTTGGAACATATGAAGTGTTAAATAAATATGTACTCAAATGACAAATGATTGAAAACAAACGATGAGAAAGCCACATTGATTAAAGATTCAAAGGCTCCAGTGATAGCTTAAGAAGGCAACAGATACACTATTTTGAAAAGTGTTTTCTCCTTGTTTATTTATTTTAATAAAGTCTTATAACTTCATCAAAAATATTTCCACTTGCAAATTTGTGTAAACTGGTTTTAATTCAGTGTTTTAGAATTGAAATATAGTCAATAATACACACAACACTATGTGAGGGTTAAAAGAAAAAAAATGTAATAAATGACCATTCTTATTTTTCTTATCTGCTGCAAAATGGTAGTCAATATTTGTGTCATGCTCATCAATATGCCTCATATACTTATTTAGCATTGATATATGTTAAATATAAATCAATATTAAAAGTGTTAGTGGCTGTGCATATCTTCATTCAGTATGATTAATTTCCAAAAGAAAAAAAATTATCAGCAACCACAACACTTCAAAAATGTAGTTTAAAAATGCAAAGAAGCTTTTACTAGATTAGCCAACCATGTGAAAATAGCATCTTTGAACTATAGATATTTTTGCTTAATATGACAGCTAACTAAGCTTTTTTTAAGTGCATTTTTTCTAAGGAAACTGAAAAGCTTTTCCAACTCATTTATAGATGAGACATTTTTATATATTCAAAGGGAGATGATGCTTGCTTCCTTACCTCTTCAATTTTAGGTACTTGTACTTCTAAATAAAATGGATTTTATTCAGGTTAATCGCCTTTAGCCAGAATCTGAACTGTTTCTTGTTAAGTTCTTTTGCTCTAAGGCTTAAACTACTTCTTAGATGTCTCCTTTCATAATTAAGATAAAATCCTCAATTAAAATCCCTTCTGAAAGAGTTCTGGCTTATTGTTACAGTGCCAAGACTATAGAATGTAACCTAATTCACTGTGAGATCTCTACGCTTTATAGTGTAACTGAAAATGTCCAGTAATTCATGTTCATCTGAGTACATTTACCAATTACAAGTTGAACATTTCTTTGAGGCTTAATAAGTGTGTCCTTTCTTTTAATACTCTTACTTGAGATTCACTATTCACTTTTTAGTTTCCCTAACCTATCAATTCTCAAAGCATCAGCAATTAACTATTAATTCTCCTGAGGTTTTTATTTTTGAATTATTCTCAAGAAGGAAGAACATTTGGCATGTTATATCTTATGTCTGAGTCTTGTCTTAAATACCTGGTCAGTATTTGGAACAAGTTACTTCATTCATCACTCTTATTTTTCCATACAATCACTAAATAGGAATACAGAATTCTAAATACCATTTCTGCAGTCATGGGTTTTTCTCATGCTTCCACGTATGTATCTGAATTTATCCTATTATCAGTGAACACTTTCTTTTTATGGCAAGTTGTTTGTTGAGTTTTGAAAGCAGGGTATAGGCACCTAAATCATTAGTCATAATTCAGGGAGATCTAAACAAGTGAATCTTTTAAATTGAATTATAGTATGGCCCTTATGATTGTGTTTGTCTCTTAGTACTTTGGAACATCTAGAAGCTTTAGAAAAGTACACAAAGTGTCAATACTATAAACATAATGATGAAAAAATAAATAAACATAATAATGAATCCAGATAATATCAAAATGAAATAAAAGATAATTTTCATTAGCCAAAAGTAAGCTGACTTTGTAAAAGCTCAGGGTGTCAATTATCTTACTTTTTCTTTGTATATTCCCTACATAATAGAAAAAATAATATTTAAATTTTACCCTTTTGGAATATTGTACTGTGTCTGAAATCACCATGTATGAAGTGATTAAAAATATTTTTGAACAAAAGGAAAAAGCATACAAGTCTGCATATGGTGTTAAAGTGTTATTTCCTCTATATAATCATGTTTAAATGATTTTCACCATCTTACCTCTTCTTTCTTGCTTAACTGCTTTTGGTCTTTTCTAATGTCTTGAGAATTAACATGGCATTTTTTATTATTTCACACTTCCAATGTATTGAATCTGTCTTTTCTCTAAGGATCTGTGTAGTTCTGTGTATGAAGATAAAATAGATTCCATTTTAGGGACGCCTGGGTGGCTCAGTTGGTTAAGCAGCTGCCTTCAGCTCAGGTCATGATCCTGGCATCCTGGGATCGAGTCCCACATCGGGCTCCTTGCTCGGCGGGGAGCCTGCTTCTCCCTCTGCCTCTGCCTGCTGCTCTGTCTGCCTGTGCTCGCTCTCTCTCTCTCCCTCTCTCTCTGAAAAATAAATAAATAAAATCTTTAAAAAAATAGATTCCATTTTAAATTAGCTTAATAAATAAACTGCTTATCCAACAGTAATCCAGGGAACATCATATAATAAAACATGGTAAAGGAAGGCCACTGTCACAGATTAGGTTTCCTGGGAAACAGACTTGGACATGGAGTATGATGGAGCTCTGTTCAGAGCTTCAGGCCGCAGGGCTAAGTTGGCCTATGATAGTCACAAAAAAGACTGTAACTGATCACTGGGATACACTAACAAGGAAATGACCCTTCAGAGGTTTTCTAAATTGGCAAAGAAGTCTTGTCTTTATACCCCAGAGTCTGTCATTGGATGGGGGCTTTCCAGGAACCGGAGTACTTTGTTCCTTGTAGGGTGATCTTCTTCAGTAGAGGCGGTTTCCAAGGTGAGCTCACAGTGAAGAACTATCAGCCAACAAGCCTTCCCGGGAGCTGAGGGAATAAATCCTCTAGAACTGAGGGTGGTTTCTGGGCAGCACGGCATCCACAGTGGGCAGTATGCATAAAACGATCATCTTGACAGGGAACTAAATGGTCTTTCAACTTTGTATAAATAAAATCATAAACTCAAAGTTTATAGTTATTAATATTTAAAAAGTGGAAGGGAACAATATCATCACATAAACAGAGTTTATGTTCTGCCTCTTCTTCTGTTATTTTTTTTTTTTTGGACCATTCTATTTTTAGTAATTTTTCTCTTACTCTCTCTCCCTCTTTGCCTTTTTCTGATAAATATCCACTTTCCTCAAATTCTATCTCTGAATTCATATTCTCTCCTCCTTTATACCCTCAAATATCTTTCCGTCAAGGTCCTGATGTTGATTAGCAGCCTTGGGGTAAATCATTCTGTAGAAGTAAGGTATGTAATACAAGGTGTATATCTTCCACGACATTAAATTGAAAATAACTCTTCACAAAACAGTTTCTGTAAAATGAAGGTGCTCCTTCTTCATTTATGTCACCTGAACCTTTTGGTCTATCTTATCATTTACAAGCTGTGATTGAAAGGGCATCCCAGCCGTGATTATTTTCCTAATCTCATATGTATCTCATAAACCCTGAATTTACAGATAAAAGTGATGAAAGAGATTAAGTCACTTTTTCAAGACTGCAAAGCTAGTTACTGATCTTTCCATTGTATCTTGATTTTTACTTAGTGTCCCCATAGTTCTCATGGTGCCATAAGCAGCATTTGAGAAATATTTATCACTGAAAGTAGAAAGAGAAAATAAACAACAACAAAAAATGACTTTCAGTAAGGGAATACCAGGCAACAAACCCGGCAGAAAAGGGAGCTTTTCTATGGCCAAGATTTTTGAACACATACGTTATTATAAAATTGACAATGTATATGATTTCACTCATATGTGGAACATAAGGAACAGTGAGAGGACCACAGGGCAAAGGAGGGAAAACTGAATGGGAAGAAATCATGGAGGGAGACAAACTATGCGAGATTCGGGACTCCTGGAAACAAATTGAGTTACTGAAGGGAGGGTACAGGGGGATGGGATAATCAGGTGCTGGGTAATAAGAAGGGCATGTGTTAGGATGAACCCTGGGTGTTATACACAACTAATGAATTGTTGAACACTACAACAAAAACTAGTGATGTACTATATGCTGGCTAATTGAACATAATGAAAACATTCACAATGTATAAAAACTCATGTTAAAGTTTATTTGAAGGCTATGAGGTTGTCCCTGCTTATCCACAGTTTGGGTTACTGTGGTCCCTCCTGGTCAGAAGTAGATGATCCTCCTTCTGTCATATTGCCAAAAAGTCAATGGTAGCCTAGTGCCACGCCACCCCATGTAGGTCACTCACCTCACTCCCTCTCATCCTGTAAGCATTTTCTCATCTCACATCATCCCAAGAAGAAAGGTGAGTACACTACAATAAGATACTCTGAGAGAGACCCCATATTCACATGACTTTTATTACAGTATATTGTTGTAATTGATCTATTATTATTGTTGTGAACTCTTCCTGTGTCTTATTTATACATTAAACTTTTAAAATTATAAGTTACATATACATCGGCAATATGAATAGGAAAAAGCATATAGTGTTCAGTACTATTCTCAGTCAGGCCTTCGCTGGGGGGTATTAGAACATATCCCACATGGGGAGAGGGGGACTCCTATATATTCTGGATTGTAAGTACCCTTAGCAGCAACCTAGAACTTGGAAGGAAATTAAGTGGGTTAAGTGGGTCCCTGGTCATCACAATATTAAGATTCCATCAATTTGAGGACAAATAAAGTAAGTACATTAGGTAGGAACAGGGAAACATTTACTGATTTTATCTTTCCTTTTAGAGGGATAATTCAAAGAAAGTGAGAAGTAGAGCGTATCTCTGGTCATGTAAACAGGACTAGGTAATTTTAATAATGACTCTAGTAATCTCACAACATCAGTTTGCCTTAGGAGTACATCAGTTAAGTCTTTTTTTTTTAATTATTTTTTAAATTTTATTTGTCAGAGAGAGGGAGAGAGAGCAAGCACAGGCAGACAGAGTGGCAGGCAGAGGCAGAGGGAGAAGCAGGCTCCCTGCCGAGCAAGGAGCCCGATGTGGGACTCGATCCCAGGACACTGGGATCATGACCTGAGCCGAAGGCAGCCGCTTAACCAACTGAGCCACCCAGGCGTCCCACATCAGTTAAGTCTTATAAGACATCTGAGGTTCAGTTTCTTCCAGCAGAAAAATGAGGGCTTTCTCTCTGGCCTCCAGGGCTTCTGTAAGTACAAAATCTTTAGCTGTAGAATTCTCTAAATCTATAACTACCTCTTGCTCATTTCTAGTGTATCCCTTCTCATTTGTGTGTCTTACTGCCTTTATACACACTTTTAAGCTTCTCTGTTTATTATACAGTATTTCTTGCAAACTTACATATTCCTTTGGGCACATTTTCTCATATGTGAAACATGTTCATGAGTAAAACATAAGAATTACACTTTAGAGAATCCCTATATATTTAGCTCCTGAAATATGACTATATTTGATTATGAGATGCTAAGTCAAACCATGTAAATGATGTCATGTAAGGCACCTCTATTATGTTAACTTTCTATAATAAGGGGTAAAAAAACCTGAACTATTCTGAGGAACAAAACACTCTGGCTTTAAAAAATTCATAAAAATATTACCCACCTGGATATTTATTTTAGAAAACAGATAAAGATTTTGCTCTTGTGACATAGATATGGACTTTTGATTTGAATGGCTTTTACTGATTTTCACAGATTTCCAGTACAGGACTTTTTTTTTTTTTTTAAGATTTTGTTTATTTATTTGACAGACAGAAATCACAAGTAGGCAGAAAAGCGGGCAGAGAGAGAGGAGTAAGCAGACACCCTGCTGAGCAGAGAGCCTGATGCAGGGCTCGATCCCAGGACCTTGGGATCACGACCTGATCCGAAGGCAGAGGCTTTAACCCACTGAGCCACCCAGCCTCCCCGTGTATAGGACTTTTAATGAGCAAAAAATTTCATTGCTCCATTTGGCTAAATCATTACTTGTATAATCCCATCTCCCCATTACTTTTTGTCTTTAATTCTTTGCTGGTTAATCATAGATCCCCACTTACGATTATTCCACTATATAATGCTAAAGCAAACGTTTATCTTGCACTTGCTCAACATATTATACATTTAATTCTTTTTTTTAAAGATTTTATTTATTCATTGACAGACAGAGATCACAAGTAGGCAGAGAGGCAGGCAGAGAGAGAGAGAGGAAAGCAGGCTCCCTGCTGAGCAGAGTGCCCGATGTGGGGCTCGATCTCAGGACCCTGAGATCATGACCCCAGCCAAAGGCAGAGGCTTAACCCACTGAGCCACCCAGGTGCCCCTATACATTTAATTCTTGATTTAAAAGTAAACACTAGGGACACCTGGGTGGCTCAGTGGGTTAAGCGGCTGCCTTCGGCTCAGGTCATGAACCCAGCGTCCTGGGATCGAGTCCCACATCGGGCTCCTTGCTCGGCAGGGAGCCTGCTTCTCCCTCTGCCTCTGCCTGCCACTCTGTCTGCCTGTGCTCGCTCGCTCTCTCTCCCTCTCTCTCTGACAAATAAATAAATTAAAAATAAATACATAAAAGTAAACACTAGGATAAAAACAGTTTGCAAAGATTTTCTAATAGCTTGAGTTAGTTCTGGGTTTCCATCTTTGGATATTTTCCCCTTGGTGGTATGATCCTTCAGATCATTGTTTCTATTCCTCAAGTCCGAAGAGATCCCTCATTTGAGTGCCAATATTAATTTCTGGAACCAGAACCCACAGATTTCAGAAAGGCTATTTATTGTTACAGAGCAGCAAAACCTTGAAATGGTCTCCAGTTCAACATGCTTGCTACAAATTTTCATCTTCCACAGTGCACCTTTTGGCATAGTTGTGCTCAAATTATGAAGTGCTTCTGTATAAATCTACAATAAAAAAATAATTCTCCTAAAGTGGTCCACGGGGAGAAGTACAGCAAACAAACAAGACACTCACTGAAAAGGATGTTCTGAAATGTAATTTAAAATTGTTTCACTGTAGAGAATTTCATAATTAATTACTGCTATGATTATTCAAGTTTTAACATATTCTAGCAAAAGTCCGTCCAGTATAATTATATGTCAAAATAAGTGTCTATTGTGCTATTTAAACTCCAAAATTTTGTTACATTTTGCCATAGGAGATCATGTGAATGATATTACTGTTTATTGTGCCAATTCCCCTTGCTTTCCCAAACTTAAATACTTTCAAATATTTCAACCTGTTATAAGTCTCTCATCCTTTTCTTTTGTAGAAGGAGTGAAGGTAAGGAAAAAGAATATAGAAACTTCTATAGAGTTGAATATTGTCTTAATACAGATTGAGACCTTTTCTGAGTTACAATGTGTGTCTTCCTCTCTATGAGTTTGCAGATTAGAAAAGATATCTGAACTTTGAAGTCAGATTGACTTGGTTTTAAATTTCAAATCCTAGCTGTGGAACTTCAGAAAAAGTGTCCTTTTCTCATTTATGTAGAAGGGAATACTTGGACCTCCCCCATAATATGACTATTACCTATACATGAATTCATGCTCAGGAGCACATTTGATTGCTGGTACATCTCAGTAAATATTGTTTTGCTCTTTCATTAAGTGGAAGAAGAAGCTCTCTGTGAACTTTGTGATCTAAGCTCTGAGGTCTTTGAAATATTTTTTTTAACTCTGCCAAATAGTTCAGACATAAGTTTTGAAATTCTTGAATTAATAATAGGAAGCAGCATATATTGAACACTTAATATTCCGGGCACCACAGCATCAGAGAAGAATGTAAAGTCCTTTTACTCAGTATTTCTGTGTTTATTAGGGAAAATTATATATGTATATTTTATAACATATATGATATACACTTTATTAAATATTCTATTAGAGGTAAACTATTCTATTAGAGGTAAACTCTAATTAAAATAGACTTTATTAGAGCACCTGGGTGGTTCAGTTGGTTAAACAAAATGACTCTTGACTCAGGTTATGATCTTGGGATCGTGAAATCGAGTCCTGTGTCAGGCTCCACGCTAAAGAGGGAGCCTGTTTAAGATTCTCTCACTATTAAAAAAAAAAAAATTCTCTCACTATCCCTCTGCCCCTACCCACCCTAGCTTGTGCCCCCTCTCTCTCTGTTTGACAAAAAAAAAAAAAAAAAAAAATATATATATATATATATATATGTGTGTGTGTGTGTGTGTGTGTGTGTGTATACACACACACACAAATAGATTTTATTTCTCAGGTTCACAGGTTCATACTAGATTTATTAATATTGATGGGTATCTTAGACCCCATCTATCTCAAGGATAAAGGATATCTCTTTTTGGTGATTAATGATTTTTCACCTTTTGTCACCTCAGAGTATTTACAAAAGACCTGAAATTACTGATATGTAGACCATGTACCTATCACAGGTGGTGCAGAAGGCTATGTTAACACTGATTTCATTATTATTGCAATTTTATTTTTTCAGTAAATTGAGTTCTGTTTTTTTCAAAGAAAAATATGTAAATGTTTGAGATATTTTCTATTTAATATCTTCCGGCTCAACTTAAGTTCATCCATGGACAACAAAATTCATTTCCTTTAGTTGTTACTTCTGTTATTTCTGTTACTATTTATTTTCAAATAACATCTATGCTTTTATTTTTTGATTCATCTATTTTAGATATTCCTACACATTTATTTCATCACCTGTTTCCTACTATATAACTGTATCTTATCACTCTCTTCTTTTGTCATTTCTTCAAGTATTGGCATATTGCATTCATTCTTACCATGCTGTGGCTATCTAATTTTGGTCATTGCAAGTTCAAGTAATCTTTGGTGATTATTTTTCCACTATATAATATTTTTATGTCCATAGTGATAAAATTTGTCTTTTTAAAATCATTTGCTTGAATTCAAAAGAATTATCCCTTATTTATTTCAGCAGACCAATTTATGTATCAGTCATTTGTCAATATGTAATTTTTAATTCTCAAATATATGAGATAATCTATCAATTTATTTACTCATTTTTTCATGTTTGTTTTGTTTTCCTGTGGATTCAGTCTGAACTATTTGAGTTTTGGACTTATCAGCAGGTTTTACAACCTGAACTTTCTTGCTTTCTAATGTAGGAAATCATGGCTCCCAGACACTATTTCTTTATTTTTCTTGGTTTCCTAAGAATGGGTATATGTTAGATAATTTGTGAGTCTTGTGTGTTTGAAAATGGTTTTCTCTCTGAATCTGTGAGTAAGAGTTTGGCTCGGTCTAGAATGCTAGGGTTAAAATGTTTTCCTCTTTTTTAAAAAGACATGGCTCCATAACCTCCTAGACCCATTGTTGCTGGTGAGTGGTCTAATTTCTGCTCTCCACTTTTTGCTATAGAGCCCATTTTTTTCTTACCAGAATAATTTTTGGTCTTTGATTTATCACTTGTCTTCTGAATTCTTGCAATCCAATAAATAGGCCTGGGCTTTGATTTTTTATCAATTTGTCTAGCTCCATGAAGAAAAGAGTCATGTTAGTTAATTAGTATTAGACTGCATCAATTAGTTGATGAATAGCTTGCCTGTGTTAACAGCTACAGCAAATCTCAGGGTCAGAGCCATGAGCATTAACTTCCTCAAACGATACTGGCTTTCTTTTTGTGGTGGTAACATCAAGTTTCTTTTTCTAAGATAATTTAATATATGTCAAAAACAAGTTCCATCAAAAATATCCATGATGTAAGAAGGTAGTGAAATGGATGGCCAGAATTACAAGGTGGTACATAGATGGAGCAAAATGCACAAGACATCTCACAATGACCAGGCAGAGTGAGAAGGTGGCACTCCACTCTTGCTTCTGTCCCTTTGTGCATAGGCCTAATATTTCCAGTGCTTAAGAGCTATGAGATTTCCCCCAAATAACTTATTTTGAATCACAGGTATCCTATGATTCAATCTTGGTATTTCTGTTTTGAGTTCTTAGTTTTGTACCACAGAGACGTAGGCTGCGATAGGCTCAGCATCCTTTTCCAGTAAAAACACTGTGACTTTGAGGATATCCTGTTTGTTTCTATTACCTAGCTCAATGGCCCTACAGAGAAGGCTTTATTTGATATTATCTGACCAAATATTTATAAAATGATGACCTAACTTATACTTTTATGGCTCTTAATATCATGTTCTCAGCATACGGATTTGGATTGCTGTGATTTACTCAAAGCCTTTCTGGTGGATGAGAGAGATAATGATGACATGAGCAAGTGGCTAATGATTCATCATCTGCTCTCTGGCAGGGCTCTCCATTATTGCTCTTTATAGCAATGTGTACCCAAGATTGATTTTATCTGAGCATTGATCACCCATCAGAGACTTTCCATGCCTGTATTCTTTCAAAAGGAAAATTGCAGTCATCTGTTTCTCAAACTCTTTGTTTTCTTTAGTTCAAGTAGTTGAGTTAGTGATAGACATCCAAATCCCACTTATAAGAACAACAGATTATTTTTTCTTTTTTTAAAAGATTTTTATTAATTTATTTGACAGACAGAGATCACAAGTAGGCAGAGAGGCAGCCAGAGAGAGAGAGAGAGAGGAGGAAGCAGGCTCCCTGCTGAGCAGAGAGCCTGATGCAGGGCTTGATCCCAGGACCTTGAGATCATGACCTGAGCCAAAGGCAGAGGCTTTAACCCACTGAGCCACCCAGGCGCCCCTATTTTTTCTATTGTACCCATATCAAAGTTTTAGGCTGCCAATCAGAAGTCTTAAGGTCTTTTAACATATTTGTACCATACAAGATACCATCTTTTGGAACTTAGCTTCTGATTGGCCATTTTTTTACTACATAGAGGCTCCGATAGGTGGTTCATAAGGCACCAATCCGAGTGAAGGTGTTTCAGCTCCTCTGGGAGAAAAATTGGAATGTGTGTGTTCACGTGATTGTACATCCTTATACATGTATGAGACAAATACTATGGAAATAGTGAGAATTGGAAGATAAACTTCCTATAATAAATCTCAGCAATCCATACTATATTAAATAAGAACATGTCCAGAATTTTAATGAATAATAGAGACTTTGCATTTTAAAAAAATTACAATAGTTTCATTTATTTATTTATTTATTTTACAATAGTTTTAAAAAATAGTTTGTAATTAGAATTTTTGGTTTAGATACACTTTTTTTTTTAAGATTTTATTTATTTGTTTGACAAAGAAAGACAGAGAGAGAGGGAACACAAGCAGGGAGAGTGGGAGAGGGAAAAGCAGGCTTCCCACTGAGCAGGGAATCTGATCTGGACCTTGATCTCAGGACCCTGGGATCATGACCTGAGCCAAAGCAGATGCTTAGCGACTGAGCCATCCAGGCACCTGGTTCATATACACTTTAATCATTATTAGAGTGTTACATTCTGGTAATATCCGTAACTGCTTCCTCGTAAGTCTGGGAGCACGTATGTTTAAAAACACTCCATATAAACTTTTAATCGGGGCTGTGTCTTGTTTTAACAATCATTTTCACCTAAGAAATAATGGGAAAACACATATTCTTCCTAAATTGCTCTAAAATTAACTTAAATTATATAAGTAAAATAAAATAATTTTTATCTATTTCTCTTTATCAAATATATTTTGACTTGCTTTTAAACACAGAACATTGAGGAGGGAGCCTATCACATAATTTATCATAATTGTTTTTTTATCTTTTTGAACTAATTTTTTTAATGTTCTTTGTAATACCTCTAAAAAGGTATAGCCTCCAATCAGTATTATCCAGATGTTGAATGCTTCCTCTCCCATTTTGTTAATCTCTGAGCTTAAGAAAAATAAGTTTTAACTGGAGATCAGTGGAAACAATTAACCTTGAGAAGAACTGTATAACACTCTAGTTAATGGAAATATTTTTCACATTTTATTCACATGACCTTCACATGAATAAGATGACCTTAAAACACATCCTGGTTACCACTTTGCAATAATAAGAGTTCTATTAAATGACTTTAGGCCATGAAAAAAAATCAATTAAATGATCAAAACCTTGTTAGTGGAGAAGTTCCTAATACTAAATTACACACATTGTCACACTGATGTATGTGGCTTGTGTAAGTTGAAAGATAATAATAATTTTTTTTTAATATAGTGTTTAATCCTCTGTGGGCCACGGGATGGTGTTATTAGAAGAAATGAAATGCATAGTATTAAACACTTAGTATTTTAAAGCCTGGCAGTTTTTGATTAAAAAATGCTGCTTTTTAAAAATTCAAGTTATTTTATTTCATTCTTACATGGTCCTATTTGTTTTTATTTTTGCTTATTTTATTTTGTTTTGGCTTTCTTTTTTCACTGTAGTATCAATTCTCAAGAACTTCACACACACAGAAGTTGCTTATTAAAATATTATTTATTCTTGACCTGGGAATAGCGTACTCATCCATCATTATAACAGGTGTCACACCCAAATCATCTTCGAACTAGTTGTTCTCAAACTTTAGCATAAGAATTGCCTGGAGGACTTGTTAGAACAACAATTCCTGGGCCCACCCCAGAGTTTCTGATTCAGTACATCTTGGCTATTCCTATTCCCTTTGATTTCCCAAGTGATACCATGCTACTAGTCCAGGGATCACAACTTGAAAAACAGTGACTTAAACATCTTCCTATTCTAACTGTACTGAAAGACTCTACTAAAAGGAGAACATCAGAATAAGTAGGGAAAGCCCCTTCATCTTGCAAATGTCTCTAGAACCAACTACTGATAAAGATTAATATCATGGGGGCACCTGGGTGGCTCAGTGGGTTAAAGCCTCTGCCTTTGGTTCAGGTCATGATCTCAGAGTCCTGGGATTGAGCCCCGCATCAGGCTCTCTGCTCAGCAGGGAACCTGCCCCCTCACACACACCTTTCTCTCTGCTTACTTGTGATCTCTCTCTCTCTGTCAAATAAATAAATAAAATCTTTTATAAAAAGATTAATATCATGGTCTGGGAAAGAAAAAAAAGTTTAACAGGCCCGTGTTAATTTAGAGATTAATCCCTTGCTCAGAGTCACATTACTTATAAGACTTAGGGCTCAGATTTAAACCTAGGCAGTCTGCTTTCATAGCTTTTTCTCTTAAAACACTACATCTCTATACCAGGCCATATGCTAAATAGAAATGCTATGGCCCTGTGTAGGTAAGTAGTATCTCGTTTCCAAACAGGCTAAAGTATTGCCATCTTTTGGTGTGCTAGAGCATTTCAACTCAGCTCAGATCCTCCTTTTCTGTCTTCCTTCCCTGGACCCTTTTATAAACTCCATGCTTCTGCCAACCTTGGCTTTGTACCATTTTCTCAGCACATTTTGTCCTTTCCTTTAAACAGATTATTGCTGATAAGTCACTAATTTTGTTTTGTTTTAATTTTTTGTTTTTTCCTTTTGGGGAACCTGGGTGGCTCAGATAGTTAAGCATCCAACTAATGATTTTTTTTTTAATTAAAAAAAAATTTTTATTTCTTTTCAGCGTAACAGAATTCATAGTTTTACACCACACCCAGTGCTCCATGCAATGCGTGCCCTCCACAATACCCACCACCAGGCTCCCCCAACCTCCCACCCCCCGCCCCTTCAAAACCTTCAGGTTATTTTTCAGAGTCCATAGTCTCTCATGGTTCATCTCCCCCCCAATTTCCCTCAACTCCCTTCTCTCCATCTCCCCATGTCCTCCTTGTTATTTGTTATGCTCTGCAAATAAGTGAAACCATATGATAATTGACTCTCTCTGCTTGACTTATTTCACTCAGCATAATCTCTTCCAGTCCCGTCCATGTTGCTACAAAAGTCAGGTATTCATCCTTTCTGATGGAGGCATAATACTCCATAGTGTATATGGACCACATCTTCTTTACCCATTCGTCCGTTGAAGGGCATCTTGGTTCTTTCCACAGTTTGGCGACCGTGGCCATTGGTGCTATAAACATTGGGGTACAGATGGCCCTTCCTTTCACCACATCTGTATCTTTGGGGTAAATACCCAGTAGCGCAATTGCAGGGTCATAGGGAAGCTCTATTTTTAACTTCTTGAGGAACCTCCACACTGTTCTCCAGAATGGCTGCACCAACTTGCATTCCCACCAACAGTGTAAGAGGGTTCCCCTTTCTCCACATCCTCTCCAACACACGTTGTTTCCTGTCTTGCTG
>PISX010000413.1:115174-197562 GCA_004024625.1 Mellivora capensis | reverse complement strand
GAAGAAGTGTCTGTTCATATCTTCTGCCCATTTTTTGATGTGATTATCTGTTTTGCATGCGTTGAGTTTGAGAAGTTCTTTATAGATCCTGGATATCAACCTTCCAACTAATGATTTCTGCTCAAGTCATGATCTCAGGGTCATGAGATCAAGCCCCACGTCGGGCTCCTATTCAGCATGGAGTCTGCTTGAAGATTCTCTACCTCTGTCCCTCTCCTGATCCCACATGGTTTCTCTCTCTCTAGAGTAAATAAATATTAAAATTTTTTTTTTCATCATCACTACTTACCAAAAGCTTTTCCACTCTTCACACTGGCTCATTCTCATATCCAATTGCCTGTCTCCTCCCTTTAGCCCAAAAGCCCATTCCCATTCTCTTTCTGTTATATTCCTTCCTATACTCCTCAGCGTCCCTCATTTGTTTCATCATTAAAAGTACTGTATAGAATGTAAGAGAAGGATTAATCAAAAATTGAAGTAATTAGTCTGGTTCTTATATGCTAATCCCACTGTGATGACGGTTTTAATTTAGTCTCTTTCCTTTTCCCAGCACGATTTCTGCCACACTCTTAACACTGTTAACCTGCTTCAGTCTTACGGTCCTCAATCCAAAGAGATCTTTGGACCGCATTAAAATATACAAAGGTTCCTTGAAATTTCAGTGGAATTTATAATTCTTAGTAAGTCACACAAAACCCTGGGCACAATTTTAGTTTCTTTTTTTTTTTTTTAAGATTTTATTTACTTATTTGACAGACAGAGATCACAAGTAGGTGGAGAGGCAGGCAGAGAGATGGGAAAGCAGGCCCCCTTCTGAGCAGAGAGCCGGATGCGGGGCTCGATCCCAGGACCCAGAGATCATGACCTGAACTGAAGGCAGAGGCTTAACCCACTGAGCCACACAGGTGCCCCCACAATCTTAGTTTCATCATACACTAATCTTTCTCAGTATTCTTTTCTCTGAATTACAAAACCATATACAACTCTGCAAAAGATGCTTTGCCCTTTCTCCTTGATGCCTGGGCACAGACTATTTAACTTACTTGAATGTCCTCTTTTTCTCTCTTCTTTTTAACTCTTATTAATTAATTCACTCAGAGTCAGCTAATTTGGAAAGTTTGTCTTCAGTATTTGCAGAAATAAGATATAGGCCTATCCTTTCTATTCCATATCTCTTTAGGTTTACATTCCTTAATGTGCATCCAGATTTTAAAATTCATTTAAAACTCATGCATTAAAAATGGCATTTTTCCAAATTAACTTTCGTCTTGACCTTAAAAGTAATTCACATTAAATTGTTGCAAATTTTAAAATTATAGAACATGTACAAAAAATATTTTATATCATCAATACAGTGAAGCGTGGCTACTCTCTTTCTGGTTCTCGTTCTGGTTACATAATTATTCAAAAATATTTCATTTTAAGTCTGTTAGAATGATCTCAGGAATGTATTATGGCCATATTATTGAGCCTAGATTCTCTATTTTTAAAATTAATAATAATAACAATAAGAAAAATTTTTGTTGAGCATTTACTTTATGCTTGGAACTGTAGGAAAAATATTATGGGAATAATCCCATTTAATTCCCACAATAACCCTATGGGGCTGGTACTATTCTTTCACACATCTCCTGAAGAAGAAATTAATATCAGACAGATTAAATGGCATAAGCAAGGTCACAGAACAGCTAGTGGGATGTCAAGAGTGAAATATTTTTTTGTTCCAAAGAAGACGTCTTTTTAACATGAAGACCACAGAAACTTTTGTTTCTTTCTCTCCAATATGCTCTGCAAAATGCTGATTATCTGTTTTATTTGTTAGTCCTGGGAATATGTTTGTTTGTGTGCTTAGCCCTGCAGCTTTTCCTGACCTGCATGCCCTGTCCTTTTCTTTTTTTTCTACCTTTTGTCTAGAATCCTTACACTGCAGTGATGAATACCACGATAGATTTAACAGCCTCTAGGGAAAAGAGATACTGTGGATTAGTCTTCAAAGAGAAAACACAGACAAGAAAACAAAATAAAGTAAAAGTAATCACACTTTGTGAAGTCATATGAAGTTATATGATGGTTCCTTGGCTGAAGAAATACTAGTTGTTGTTGTTTTTTAAAATATATAATCATGAAATAATAGATTACTTCTAAACAGCATATTATACTCTAATTTTTAATTTTTTGTCTTGCCCTTGTTGTCTTTTTGAGTCATTATTGTATTTTCAGAATTGACAAAAATGGCAAGCGTATAGAAAGTCAAGAATTATTTATATTAATCAAGTAATACATGAACAAATTCATGGGTCATATTTTGCAAGAAAGCACATGCCACAGCTCCTGGGAAGCAGTGCTCTTGCATGATCAAACACAGGCTGTATACAAGAGGTATTTAGTATTGTGCAAAGTCTTAAAGTTCAAAGCTCAGGATGAATATTTCTTTTTACAGCCATTACTGTAATAAAAGGTAATCCTTCCTGAATTAAAGGACTGTAATGAACAATTATTCTGCATGTCAAGTTTTATTCTTGGAAAAAGTAGTAAAGAGTGTCTACAAAACATGCCCCTGATAACTGAGTCTGTCTACTCACTAATTCACAAAGGCATTACAGTGATCCAGCATATAAATTAGGTTTGTGTAAAACATATAATAATCTTTAATATGTAGATATACTTGGCTTACAGAAATATATGAGATATATTTCTTACCTGTTTGGGTCTACCTAAATAGGTGACACTAATAGAAAAAAAACTGTTAGTATTAGAAGTCCCTATTCATTTCTCTGAAGCAAGTCTTCTCAATCTCAACAATACTGATATTTGATTTGGTCTGGATAATTCTCTGTTGTTGTTGTCCTGTGCGTTGTGGGATGATTAGCAGCATCTCTGGCCTTTATCTAGCCTTCTCTAATTGTGACAAACAAAAATGTTTCTAGACATTGTTAATCTTCCTGGAGACACAAACCCTCAAACTTTAGGTCAGGAAAACACCCAAAGTACTTGCAAAAACACAGATTGCTAGGCCCCATTTTCAGTTCTGATTCATAGATCTGGGGTGGAGCCCCAATATTTGTATTTGTAACAACTTCTCATTTGATGTTAGTGATGGAACTGCTCATTAAAGGACCTCACTTTGAGAGCCACAACTCTAAAAAGCAATGCATTCTTGCAAGATAATTATTAAACTCAAAGACAGATTTGCTGATTTTCTGGCATGATTATTTATGTGTGTTTTGGTTAGTTTGGTGTTTACAAAATAGAAATTATATTAAATCCAAATCACTATAAATCAGTCTTTAAAATTAGACCACTGAGAGTCCAATGTTCCATTAGCTCATGCTACCTTTCTCATCTATAATAAGTAAAGTGAATGCATATGAATGAAGATGAACTAAACTGTACCCTTTTCTAAAGCTTAAGTCAAATGAAACTGTGATTCTACTACAACCACTCAACAACTGTATCTTTAGTTCTATTTTTTTTTCAAAAATTATTTATTATTTGAAAGAGAGAGAGAGCACAAGCCAGGGAGAGAAGGAGAGGAAGAAGGAGAAGCAGGATCCCCATTGAGTGGGGAATCCAACATGGGGCTCAATCCCAGGATCCTGGGAGCATGACCTGAGTGGAAGTCAGATGCTTAACAAAGTTAGCCACCCAGGCGTCCTTTAGTTCTAAATTTAAACTGAGCATAACCAAGTACGTGCTAGGGCTACCAAAGGAACATTAAGAAGTAATGCTAAAGTATTCCCTATACAACCTCATTCTGAGCATATATAAAACCATAAACTTCTATTGTTTGAATAATTGAAATATCATGCCTCCCAAATATAAATTATTCTACAACACATGAAAAGTACAAGGGAAGCAAACATCTGAATAATTTAGGCTAATTGGAGGTATAGAGAATGTTTCTAACAGATTTTAGCTATCCACTTAAGTGCCCTGATTCTTTTCCTCAATCTGTTTTTGTAATCTCAAGTTAAAATTTAGAATAAAGAAATTGGCATAGAGTCACTGTTATATTTGTAAGGGGAAAGAAATTTAAGGTAGTTTTCAGCTAGTTATATCTGGTGGTAAGTATTCACAAAGTTTGACATATTCTTACATTTGGTACCCACAAGGTGAGAAATACTTATATTTAACCAATTATTTTATTATTTTTTCTCATAAGAATAATATAATACCATATGCCAATATAATATATATACCAGAATCATTCATAAATGTGATAGTTTCAGTTTCTCCTGACTTTCCTTCTTTCTTAGAAATTTGATTCAATATATCCTGTGTATAAAAGTACAAACTAATGATATATTACCCAGAACAGTAGTGCTACTATGTTTTCCTAATATTAAAAAAAAAAAAGTTTCTTTGATTCAAAGAACTTTGGAAAACACTGGGTTAAATACAGGTAAATACTTTTCCTTAAAGTGTGACTATCTGAATTTTAATATATGAAATTGTATATCTTTCATGATAGTTTAGATTACAAAATCTTTTCCCAACTTATATGACTGTAGTTCTCTTTCTTTGGGACCATCTCTTGGGATCAATAGCCTTAGGATATTATTTGAGAAAGAGAACTTTATATCTTTTAAATCATGTCAAATAATTACCTCTTAGTCAAAGGAAAAGCTACTGTCTCTATAGAAATATAAGAACACTGAAGTTCAAAATATCATATGACGGATGCAAAGCCACTAGGTAGAAACAGTGCTAGAATTCAAGCTCTTCAGCCCAGTACTGGTCTTCCTACTATGTTCTTGATTGTGAAGCAAGCCTCCCAGGCTGACTACTATTCAGAGAACGGAGCTGCGACATACCAATGTGACATTAATAAGTGCATGGATATAGTCTGAGTAAAGTAAAACAATTGTGTGCTTGGAAGATGCAGGATCTAGATGGGTAATAAGGAGAGCTAGTCAGGACAGATTACTTGGTAAGTGTATATTTTTATTAAGAGCTGAAAGAAAGAGACTCCATTTAACTTGATTTATAATAATTGCATAATATACCTGCTATGGATTCTACCATGGGGGAACCAAAAAGATAAGTTTTTGCCTTGAAGAAAGTGTTCTGTTCTTTTTTTTTTTCTTCTTCAATACAGGGAGCTAAACCATCTTCATTTCATACTGAGGAATATTAAATAGTATTATCTGCTCACCTGGCATTGTCGTTCTTCTGTGAAAAATATTTAATAATATAAAAACATTAGGAAGATGACATGAATATCTTTCTAAATACACTGTGAGCACTTTATGGGCATGTACTGTCTTTCCCTTGTTTATAATTTGTTGAATTAATATTACGTACCTAACCCAAATTCAGGAATTTAATGATGGCAGATATAAATGTGCTTGGTGAACTAAATTAAATTTTTATCTAGTCCTTCTGGAACTATGAAAAGCATCATTGATAAAGTGTCTTGTCCTTTCTCTTCATTCATTAAGTTGATATTTATTAATAGCACCCGCAATGTGACAGCAAATAAAGACAAAGTCCTTTCCATAGAATTGTTTTCTGTGCATGTCTTAATAAAACAATTGAACTAACAAACAACATTTGGAAAGGTTTAGCATAGTCAACTAACTGAACTGTCAGTGTGATTGGAGCCCACCCAGAGATCAAAGGGTAGAGTGAGAGACAGAACACTGGAGCTCCGCTAGATTGTCTGTAAGGACACTACTCTTTAATCCTGAGTTTTGGGTGGCCATGAAAATATTTTAGCAAAGCAAATGTCATGAGGAGATTTGAAGTTTGAAGATAACTCTTGTTGCAATGCAAGGGAGGAGTTGGAAGGTGCTAGAATGTTTTCCGAGAGATCAGCAGGAGTTTGTTCTTTCGCAGTTGAGTGGTGACCAGGAGGATGGGGAAAATAACACTATTTGATGAATAAAATTAACAGCACATGCTGTGTGAATATGGGCACTGAGGAAGAAGGAAGGTGTCAAGGACGCTTTAGCTTTTTAGCTCCTATAGAGTGTTGTTCTTGCCTATGACATTATTTCAGAGAGATACAATCATTTCTGTTTTAAATTAAATCTGTGTTATAATTTTCTGGTAACTGAAGTTCTTAATGCTTTTTAATGATAAAATTAGGACTTTGCATTGTGAAGAAGGATACCCTAATTAGTGGAACTATATGAAAACGAGACAGTTTTTTGGGTTTTTTTTGGTGGGGGGGATAACACATCTTTATTTCTGCATTTCTGGGTCTATAAAACGGGCTCAACACTGTGGGGCTGGAAATAATGATTAACACTCTGGATGCCTTTACCTGACCACATACTACAAGGTGCAGATGCATGTTTCTGGAGGGTGGGGAGAAGTCAGGGCAAATTTACCCTTGGTTTGCTATTGTCCACCACCTCTCCGCGAGAAAGTAATTTTCACTGTTGTTTTGTCCAGTAAGAAACCGAGAAGCGGCCCACGGCTAACCACAACACGAGAAACAACGGACCCCGGCTGGTCTCTTTGCCTGTGTTTTCTCCTCCTGATGATTCCATATACTGGGTCAATTCTAGTAGTAGAAGGTCCTGGGGTAAAATACACCATGTTAAGTAATGTTATGCCAAGGACAAACTTACACACTATATTCAGAAATTTTTTGATCCACTTCACCTATCCTGGCTTCCCTTGGCAGTTGTACTCTGCCCTGTAAGTGAAGAGGTATTTTCTGAACAATGAAGATGAGTGTATGGTAACCGGGGTTAAACTAATGGAAAGCATTGAATTGATCAGCAGGAAGCTCAAGAAAGGTTAAAATAGCCTCCATTTTTATGTTGCTGTACAGTAGTGAGTAATGTTAATTGAATTCCCCTTGTGAGATTCTAAGAGATTTTTCCACAGGATCCTGTGCTGTATAAAAAGGAAACAATGGCTTGTGGTAACGTTAATTCAAGCTGAGATACATTAACTGCACCACATTATCGGTTGCTAAGAGTGCTATTAACACACATCACCCACTGTGTATATTTGTGAATTAGGAGGTTTCCTTGTTAATGGAAATGAGACACTTTCCTTGAAAATATCAAACACCGTGGATGTTGAGATTGTTGTTAAGAAGCACAAAAAAGGAAGAACACATTTACTCTGGACATGTTGTGGCCCCTCTCCCTTTTGACCCAGCACTGTTTTTACTACGGTATTGCTGCTCTTTGGATGGCTTGCTATTATTACTTTTCTTGTTTATTTGTTTGTTTATTTGTTCTTCTATTCTGTGTGTCTGTGTGCGTGTGTGTGGCAGTGATGGGAGGATCATTTTGAATAGACTCGCACCATGAAAACATTTGCACTCAAGTATGCCAACCCATTCTGAATTTTCTAAAATAGCTGCTTGTTACTAAACTTAAACAGAAACATACTAACTAAGGAATCAGGAAAATTAGGTTCGGATCCTGGCTCTGGCTCTGCCTGTCTATGTGCCTGTGACAATAGGAAAGAGGAAAGAAGCAGTATTTATGGGAAGCCTGTAATATGTCAGCAGAGGGCTTAGCTTTACTGAGGTTCTTTCCTTTAAATTAGCTCTTTTTTAACCTTGGGAGCAATATACTATTTTCCCCCTCTCTTTAGGGTTGAAGAATCTATGACTCAGAAAAAGGCAGTTCCCTAAATGATCTATAAAATAAGAGTGTTAACAGGCTAGGTGAATTCTGTGGCCTCTCTAACATACAACACTCATATGTTTACCCCTCCATTCACTGCTCTGCATACTCAAATAGTTATTGTTTTAAAAAATAACAACATTGGATAACTTCATATTTTTGATCATTGTCTTATTGCAGTGACTTTACACGAAATAAATACTTTGGATATTTTTGTTTGTTTAATTAATCCTCTACTTATAAACTCAGGCTATGCATCATTGTTATTCTACCAGATATTCCTTACACTTCACCAAACACCAAAAAGTAAACCACTTAAAAGCAATCATTCAAAAGTATGTTACTGACATTTTCACACTACATTTGTTTTATTCCAAAAGTGGACCCAGGGTATGAATATAAATGTAATTCTTCACCAATTACATGGAAACAAATGACAGTACAATTACATGATTAAAAATGAATTTTATTTATGCTTTTCCATGCATGAAATCTACATACTTCTTGTTTGGTTTGTAAATAGGCTCAAAAATACTCTCACAAACACATAATAACTTCCACTTGTGAATTTCTCATTTGTGGAAAAAATTAGCTACCAGTAGTCTAAGCTAGAAATGGAGGGGAAGGAGCATGAAATTCAGAAGATGTGTTTTAAACTCTGTAAGTGGTTGTGTCAGCTACCTAGATTGTGAAGGCCCTGATACAATGGGAATACGCATTTAGTTTATTCATTGATAAAAAAAAAAAGAGAGGGGTGAGAGAGCAAAGCCTGGTTCATGGATACATTGATACACCACGGAGAATACTTTGCATTATTAATTAAACATGTAGAACATATTAAAATATAAAAACCTTGCTGTTATGTGCATAAACATTTTACATATAGGAAATACTTTTTGGTAGGTGAAGAGAAATAAAAACTTCTCTGGAAGATTTTTTCTGGGAGAAATAATAATAATAATAGTTAAAATTTGACCCTACTACCCCACTTCCTGTGCCAAAGATACAGCTGGTTGCACACTAGAACCTGTTTTCTTTTCTTCCTGGGCAGAGATAGAATGCATTTTTTTCAATTTCCCTGGTGTTCCACTGATATAGTTATCATTATAATTGATAGAATATGAGCAGATTAATATGTGCCCTCTCAAGCTTTCCAGGACTGGTTCTTAATCACTTACAGTGCCCCACTATCTCTGCCCCTTCCTTGACCTCCTCTCCTGCGATTCACCCTGTTGACTCTTCTCCTTTTTTCTATTTTACCAGCTGGACATCTGGACATCAAAGTTTGCATAGATTAGAGGCCATGGGTTGAAGAAGGCAGACCATGATCACCTGGCTCTCTAAATAATAACATATATAAGAGCCAAACATCAGCCAATCTAGAATTATCTTGGATTTCCTATGTGAGAAATGACCTTCTATTTCACTCAAGTCATTATGATTTGGGGGTTGTAATTTCAAGTATTTAGCTTAGTCTAATAATTAGTATATTTAACTGTTTGTTAATCATAATCCAGATGAAACATGTAAAACCATAGCCTAACATTAGAAGATCAGAAGAAAGCAATTAACAAACTAGAGATATACGTGCACAATGCATAAATGAATACAACTTTTGTTAATAGAATAAGAAAATAAATACATGTATAATTGTATCTTTATATATTTGCCTAAATCTCTACTACATTAGCAAATCTAAAAGAACTATCAAAAAGATGTTATACTGCTTAAAAAGGACAGAGTACATGGATGTTCATAAATTACCTAGTCAGAAAACTAATTGAATGAGCAATGTCACATTTCATCCCTACTGACCTTCATGGAAGAACAGATTATCCCAAAACAACCCACCCCGAGAGGACTTTGCTTAAAAAAACTAGGCATTTGGTTTTCTCTGTGTGATTCAAGAGAAAATAATACAACAAGCAATGTGTTGTGTGTGTATGTTTTTTTTTTTCTTACTTTCAACCATGTTTTGTCTCTTTCACTGCTTATTAGCACTTCCACCAAAATTGGTTAAGGAGGGGAATCTGAAAATCAGCACTTACCGATATTGATCCACAAAACTGTTATCAGTCCTATCGCCTTTACTACCTTCCCTGAATGGCCACTCAATGTCAGTCATGTTTTGACTACACCACTCTAGGGCATGGATTCTAATTTGAAAAATAAAACAAGCATTTGTAGTAGCAGACACTAGACTGCATTTACTGAGCACTAGCACCAGAGGAAAGCCTGAAGATGGCATTTTCAAGGCAACGGTCAATCCATTTGTTGCTATGAAGAAAATGTCTCCAGTATTAAGAACCCTGTATTGCAAAAAGCTGAAAAACATTCATTAACTAAAATCAATGCTTTCCTTTTCTTCTAAACAACACTGTTTGCTTTGGGGAAGTGCTGAAATTTTCTGCTGCTCACTAAAATGTATCTCTATCCTTTGTTAAATATAAACATTTTATGAAAGGTCTTGCTTAAGTTGTCATTTTAATAGCTGTTTCCTAAGAGACACACAATCTCAATATTATTTATATTCCATTAGAGCTATTCATTTTTACTGACTACTATTAGATTAAGCTGTTTTGTGGATCAAAATTTGAAAAAATTACTGTGCAGCCTTTTTGTTATAATTGTATATAATATAATCATTTGTGCATGGCATTTGTTTAACATTTTTGTTGAGCATCTATTATGTGCAAGATACTCTGATGGGTGCTGAGGATATAAAGATAATATATCACAAACCAGTTTCTTATATGAAAATAAGCATGAAGAACACAAACATAAACAAAAGGCCAGAGATGTGACAATGTTCCTTAGAGCTGGGTCTTGTACATGAGAACCAGTCTCAGGTTTAAAAAGAGGGTCCCTATGTTACAGTTTGTGATGTGTTTATGCCCTAGAGGTCTGCTTGGACACTGAGCTTCTCATCTGACTTTAGGAAAAATACAGCTAAAGAAGTGAAAGATGAGTAATAGTGAGACAGTATTGTCAATTGTTTTATATAAAATTTTAGTCATCCATGAAATATTTTTATTTTCATGTGTTAGGTTGACTAACAAATTAAGAATTAAGATGCATTAAATGTCATTGGTTTCTGTTCTAATTACCTACTTATTTGTTTTTGTTTGTTTGTTTGTTTGTTTTATCCTGACTGGTAATCTAAGGCCAAGGTATTCTTTCATTGTCCCAAACAATCAAAAATAAATTTTTTGACACCGGTTAAAGATGAGTCTGCAAACTTGTTCTTAGGGCTTCTAAACTTCCTTCAGAGATATTTGGAATATCATTTGTAAATTAGGTATCTGCATTATATATGGCCAAATCTTTGTAAAAGTTTATATTCTTTTCATTATATATAAAACCCAAAATAAATAAAAAGCAATCGAATATTGTATAAATGGAAAACTCTTAGATAATTAAAGTAATCTGTTTATTTAAGGGATAATGAAATCTATGGGGCTTAACGCAACTCTGGATTCTACTTCTGGATTCTTATCCCAGGTCCATCAGTCACGATCACTTTAGAGTCATGTTGGACAAGTTAGTGAGACACTTTAAAATGTCCACATTGGTAATGAGGAAGTTAGGTTTTATTCTCTGGCTATTTCCAATGATAAAATTCTGTGATTCAAAATACCTTCCCCAGGGGGTTCTTAGATATTTAGTGCCAGTTTGAACTTGAGTCTCCTTTCTCAGATCCAGCATACCAGATACAGCTTTCCTTTTGCAAACCAACTCCAGGGGGTAGAATGAAAGTATGATCAGTATCCTACATCTTCAGAAACTGAAGGAAAGAGTCTTATTCTTTTTGTGTATTAAAGCTTGTCTCCCTCTAACACACTATTTCTAGGATTTCTTTTTTGACAGTTCCAGAAAGCAGGTAAGAACTATTTCTCTTCTCCAGATCCTAAATAGTCAGAATTAATTGTGGAATCTCATCCTTTTCTATGGATGCCATGCAAAGTTTTATTTTAACAGTATACTTTAAACAGTCTTATGATAACATTTTGGACTTGGCATGAAGCTAGAGTTAAGGGATTTGCTTGCCAAAGAGACATGATTATGGGAAAGAGCATGGTTTGGAATAAGAAAGATCTAGGTTCAGATTTTTTTGGGGGGGCTACTCACTGGTTGTTTGTTTATATGATCTGAGGTCTGATAATTGGAAATGAGTTTGATACAGGTATTGTAAAAATTAATAAAGCAAAATATTGCAAAGTATCTGATATGTAAATATAAATGTTAGTGCCTCCTTCATCCCTCCTGTTTATCTTCTTTCCTTTCTCTGTGTATTCATTCTACCCATTTCCAGGGGAAAAAGTAATACTGTGTACTGTGAAATATAACCTGTAAATGTTATTGGGTGCTAGAGAGTAGGGTTATGATAATTCAATTTCTCATCATTCTTCCTTTCTGAATTTTACATCTAAGGAAGAATATACACTAAGAAAAATTGCCAGCTGATGAAAATAAAATTTAATTTATTAAACATGGGGGAATTTTTTAACACCTCACAAAGAGAGTGTTCATTAGTAAATATACCATAGCACCCTGTGTAGTTGAAGGAAGGTTGAACATGTTTCCTATTTAATTTACTTTCAATTGATGATTGCCAGATCCATCTGATTTTACCTCTTTACAAATATGTAGTGGAGCAGAAGGGGGTGCCAAAGACAAAGAAAGGATCAGAGAGTTTCCATTGTAGCTATTCCACCAGTTAAGGAAACATTCCCAATGAATGTTCCATTCTCTGCCCCTTGACATGAATAATATGGGCCTTGCATAGAAGTTCTGGGGCGGGGTGGGGGGTGGGGGGTGGGAATTACTTCTCTATTCCTCCCAAAGCAACAATTTAGGGAGGAAAATTATTAGGAAAAATGATCCACTCACTCTCTATATTCGTTCCCTTTTCAAAGAGCCCAACACTGACAATTGTACCCCAATCCAGGAGACAAGAAAGTATAAGATACACTTCTATTATAGCAAAGTTTTATTGCAGAGATTCTGAAGGAGAATCTGATCATATAAATTTAATTTTTGTTAATTTGAGAAGCTGAAATGAAATAGGGCCGTTATATTAAATTTTGTAATGCACAATCAGCTGAAGCAAACTGGACCCCTTTAGGAAAGAGAGAGAATTCATTCTTCCAAACTTGTATCACCTGGAATCCCACATGGATGGTTACATGTCACCTTGATTTGTTTTTCTTTGGTAGTGATAGCCATGACCCTTTCTTTTGAAATTAAGCAATTAATATTGATGAGGGAACAGAAGACAAGCCGTGGACAAAGGAGATGCTGACACCCCACAAGTCCCCCTGCCTTGGGATATATGTGACATTCCTCAGGCACTCCTGGTTGTCCTAAAGCTAGGGAAATAATTAACCTATATTAATTAACCTATAACCAAATAATTAACCTATAAAGACCACAATCCTGCAAGACATGAGTCTCCTTCAGTTTACAAATGTCTTAGCAATCTACAAGAACAAAGCATTTATATCAATAACCTAGCTTCCAGAAGGAAATGTAGGTAAAATTAAATGTCCTTATAATCTGCAGCTCATTGGCCGATACTTGAAGTGGGCAAAGTGTAATGTTCTTTATGTTAAAAAAATGCCTTGCCAGCGGTGGGGGGGTGGGTAGGGTTGGTGGGGGGACTACCTTAACTTGCAATGGCAAGGCCTCCAGGATCCTCTGAGTCTTCTTTAACATATCAAAACCCTTTTGAAACCTCCCTTTTCCTTACCTCCCTCAACCCCATAGTTTATAATCAGCTGCCCCTCATAACCCCAGAGTAGCAGCTCTTTTTGTCCATGGGTTATATTTTAGTAAGCCACCATTTTGCATCAGACATCCCAAGAACTCTTTCTTAGTCCTTGGCTCTGGACCTCACCTCACTGAACCTCCTTATATTCCAAAACCATGTCAATACCATGTAAGATTTTAGTATATTTACGGTAGAATTCCATTTACTGAAAACAGTTAAAAAGCAAAAACTTCTTGGCCTCATATTTAATAAAGTTATTGTTAATATGGGTGAGAACTGGAGAGAGACATAATGCCCTAAGTTATCTACTGCATAACATGTGCTGTGATTGCATTAATAGAGTAAAATTCTCCATTAGTTCACCTGTGGTACATGGAAATAGCTTTGACATTCTGAACTCTTACGTTTTGTTTTATTTATTTTATTTTATTTTATTGTTATTTTTGCAAAAAGACAAAATGATTTAGTAATTAAGAGTCAGGCTCTGAAACCAGAATATCAATGGTCTCCAAATTTTACCACATACTGACTTTGTGACAATAGTCAAGTTACTTCATTCTGCATTACCTGATTATTTTCACCTTAAAATATGATAATGATAGTATAAATGTGATAGTCTCATGAGAATTGAATATGTAAATTTCTAGGAATAATGGGAATACAATGAAGTATGTAAGTATGGTAATTCCATTATTAACCAAATCACTTTGAAATTCACTCTTAATGAATCCCACTGGTTCATTTTTTTTCCCCAGTAGAAAATAAATGTTAAAAGGGCAAATTTTGGGACTCCTGGGTGGCTCAGTCAGGCTCAGTCCTGGGATCAAGCCCTGCATAGGGCTCCCTGCTCAGCT
Source organism: Mellivora capensis (assembly GCA_004024625.1). Lineage (NCBI taxonomy): Eukaryota > Metazoa > Chordata > Mammalia > Carnivora > Mustelidae > Mellivora > Mellivora capensis. The sequence goes on along the minus strand of PISX010000413.1, from coordinate 183,343 downwards.
GAGAGCCTTCTTCTCCCTCTTCCTCTGCCTGCTGCTCTGGCTACTTGTGCTCTCTATCTCACTGTCAAATAAATAAATAAAATCTTAAAAAAAAGGGGGGGCAAACTTTTTGTCTGTGCTGCTGTATCATCAGAGTCTAGAAGTTCCTGACGCATGTATTTTAAAAAATACACTAAATAAGGTAAATGAATAAGCAAATTAGTATTTAAAAGCATGGGGGAATTATTGCTCTTATAATAATAATTAATTTAATCATAACACAATTGTTTATTGGTCAATTACTATGCACCAGTATTTAACTACATTGTTTAATAGAAATCCCGCAGGAAACTTGGTGGTGGTTATTACTACTATCCTCATTTTAGAAATGAGAAATCTGATGTTCAGAAAGATGGAATATAAGCTATTTAAGATTTGTTACTGATTAACTGAACCAGGATTTATGCCCAAGTCAAGTATGTCTTATAGACAAAATATGAATTTGTTCTCATTGACAGAGAATATTATCATTTTCAGATCTCTACAGAAATTTTTATGCTATAAATGTTAACTGAATTGAATTTCAAAATTTGATGTCATTTTAAAGTATAATGTGTAAAATGTTTTCAGAAATGACTCAGTTATAACTCAACATGCATAGAAAAGGGGACTCAGGATGGCATTACAGGAACAAGTAACTCCTTAAACTTTAAAAAAGGGAGTCTCATTTATTTTTGCCCTGGCTGAAGGCTGTTTTGAAATAAGTTGGTATGCAGCTTATAAAACATATAATAAACAACAACCAAGCAATCAGAAGGCCAAGTTGAAATTATTCAGCAGTTGGAATTTTCCAGAAGAAAAATATACTGTCTGCAATCAAATATAGGGTAGAAATTAATTGTTTTTTTCTGACCAAAAAAAAAAAAAAACAGACCCAAATCAAATAATGTCCATCTACTTGCAGATGTAATTGATGTTTATGTATCAAAACAAAGAAGGAAAAATGAGACATTTTTTTCTCATTTTTGTAAGAATGAGAATTAAGCCTCAAATAAAATTTGTGATATTCTGGAGTTAAATTTATAATATTATATTTATCAAAAGTGTTTTTGTACTTAATCCTATATAGGGACTTCTGGGTGGTTCAGTTGGTTAAGTGACCGACTTGATTTCAGCACCCGTCATGATCTCAGAGTTGTAAGATGGAGCCCCAAGTCAGGCTCTGAGCTAAGCATGGAGCCTCCCTAAGATTCTCTCTCTCCCTCCCCCTCTGCCCATCCCTTCAAATAAATAAATAAATCTAAAGAAGAATTTCATAGGAAAAGTCTTTATAAGATGATAAAAACTAGACAGGAAGGGTTAAGACAATGAAAAACAGCCATGGTCAGGAGTGCCTACCTAAGTGGATTATTCCCTAAACATCTTTCAGTGGACTTTAGATTACCAAGCATTATTTGTAAAGGAAACTTTAAAAATTATACAGTAGGAGGATGTGAAACATTTTTGAATCAATTACATGATGACATTAAAAATAACAGCAAATATTTTATGAAGTTATAGAGATTTATGAAAAGATATAAGAAAAATGGTGATAGAATAAAAAATGTTGTCCACTCAGCATCCAACAACATTTATTGACTACCATGTACCAGCCAGCATGCTAGGGTGGGATTTATAATGACTTCTCTTCTACAGTTTATAATTTAGTCGAGATAAGATGACTTTGTCAATGATTCAAGATAAGGAGGAGAGGTCACAGAGCAACAATGATAAATGGTATGTTTAATAGAGGGAACAAAATTCAGAAATTTTTTGTTATCTTTTGTTTTGTTTATTTTCCTTGCATATTTTATTTTCCTTAGGATTACAGGTATCCATTCAAAACAGGAAGGCAAATCTGGATGAAAAAAATTGGACTAATTCATCAATTGTATTATACAAATTTTAAATGTCAAGGAGCCAACAACTTAACCAAAAGTACTTAAAATATAACACCATCCATGAAATAGTCTCAGTAAATTAAAGGGGAGCTCTGAACAGCAGTTTCAAAATTTATTTTAGGCACAAAACACCCCAAAATTCCATCTGAAGTAAATATTAGTAGAATATAGTTATTTCTACAAGTTCCATTCTAAACAAAATGATGACTTATTATATTCTAGTGATTAAACTAGTGGTATCTAGAAATATAATGAGACACAAAAGATAGTCTTGCCCTTCACATGCTCATATTTCATTCAGAGAATTAAAATTACATAGATGATAGATACAGATAGATAGAGAGATGATACATAGATTGATAATAGAGAAATACAATTTTAATTGGGCTGGAGAAAACAATGAAGATTACCTAAAGAGTTGCTATTTTTTTTCCTGGATTTTTTTTCCCCCTGAGTTTCAAAGGAAGGGAGACTTTTCAGACAAATGCAGTAAGAAAGTTAGACTTTCCAGCAAAAGGAATAGTATATAAAAATGTATATCAAGTTTATGGGGTGCCTGGGTGGCTCAGTGGGTTAAAGCCTCTGCCTTTGGCTCAGGTCATGATCCTGGGATCCTGGGATCGAACCCCACATAGGCCTCTATGCTCAGCAGGGAGCCTGCTTCCCCCTCTCTCTCTGCCTGCCTCTCTGCCTATTTGTGATCTTTGTCTGTCAAATAAATTTTTAAAAATTTTAAAAAGATGTATATCAAGTTTAAAGATTATAAATGGGTTCAGAGAAGAAGGAACCCTGGAATATATGGGAAATTTATAGTGAAATTAGAAAATTGGAAGTGTCAGTTCTTAGCCTCATTCTCACATTTATAGAGTCTGGATGACAGGGAACCACTCTGGCTGAGACTGTATTTTAGAAAGTTCACTTTAGCAGCAAGGTAAAGAGTGGTGTTCAAGACAGAGGAAACGAGAGGCAGAGAACCCATAGCAAAGCCATTAAAATAGTTCATGAAAAAATTACTAGAGGCATGAAATAGGAAGTGACAGTGAAGAATAGGTGAAGGGAAGCAACTCAAGAAATGAATTTAAGAAGTTGAACATGAAAGTATCTTTTTATCCAATTAGATATGGGGGCTAACTAAAAACAAAGAATCTATATAAGTGACTCTAAAATCTTTTCCCTCCCCATAAATTTCAGGTAGTCTTCCCAGATACTCAAACTCAGCATATCAGTCAGGGTTCAACCAGGGAAGCAAAACTGGTAGGAGATTACCTCTATCCCTATCCCTATCTATCTCCTAACTCTATATCCATATCCATATCCATATCTATATCCATATCCATATCTATCTATCTATCTATCTATCTATCTATATCTATATCAATATATCAATCTGTTACAAGAAGTTAGCTTATACAGTTCCGTGTGTCAGCTGTCAGGAGGGGCCAAGTGAAACTCTCAGTTATTGCTGAAGCTGCAGATTATGACAATCTCTCTTTCTTGATGTAATATGATTATTGATTTTAATCACATCTATGAAATAGCTTAGCAGCAACACTAGATTAATGATAGATGAAGTAACTAGGGACGTTAGCCCATTCAAGTTGTCAAAAAAACCATCACATGCAAATATAGACTTCAACTTAAAAAAATTCTTTTCTCAAACAACTCCTACATTTCTTGTTTAGAAAGTTGGAATGAGTGTCCTGTAATTAATCAAAATAGGAGAAAGAAAGAAAAGGGAAATAAGTAGATTTTGGGGGAGAGGAAGAGTTATATTTTGGATTGTTAATTTTGAAGTCACCAGAAAAGACTGAAAGATTAAAATATGCCTAAAATTTTAAACTCATTTAAAATTTTATGACATACTTTCTCAACAAGCTAATATATGAGAAGGAATTTAGCACACTTTTCCTAAAGTAGTGTTGTAGGCAGGTGATAATGTGAAACCCAGGTTTTAGTCCTTGATTGGAAACAATGTGTTTGGGAAAGATACATAACCTCTCTGGATTTCACTGTCTTGGGGAATTAAGAGAGATAGAATAGACTGTTATCTCTTCTGTTGTATTCGATGATGAAGGCATTAAAGTGATATTTCATAAGTGTAATGATAATCAAAATAATTCTCTTCAGATTTGTTGTTAACCAATACTTTACAAAGAGCCCACAGTCAGTAGAGGATAAAATATGGATAACATAGATAACAGGATGCATTTGAGAGAGGCAGAGAGGGATGGGCAGGGGTTCTCTACCACATCTAATTATTCAACCATTTTTTTTTCTTCTTTTTAAATTTTTCATTCATTGAATAAGATTGGAATTCAACAGACTCAAAATTTTGAAGCCATATGCTTCTAGGAATACTCCCTAGTGCTCTTGATGAAGTTCTGGGAATGATGAAGTTCCTCACATAGGTGAGGTTCGGTGGGGCAAGGTCTGGGGCCGATGACCAAGAAAGAATTCTTGAGACATCTTTGGTGCAAAATGGTGGTTTATTAAAGCATGGGGACAGAACCTTCCGGCCAGAAGAGCTGCTGTCCCCAGGAATGTGAGGAGTGGTCTATTGCATACTTGTAAGTTGGGGAGGGGATTAGGGATGGCATAAGTCTCTAAGAAATTTTGGAAGCAAGGTTTCTAGGACCTTGAGGGGCTAGCTATTGTCTGGGGAAAAGGTTATTCATTGCCAGTAATAAAACCTTCTCCGTTGGACCCTTTAGGTGTATATCAGTGGGCCATATGCTTGGGAATGATTCTCGACACTATCTTGGAGGTTTAGAGATAAAGTTTCCTAAAGGAATTGTTAAAGTAGACTTACAGGATCCTGGTTAGGGATAGGGGGTTGGTCAGGCTAGGATTGTCCTTCGCCCTTAGCAAAACCTCAAGGTGAGGGCAGTTGAGTCCCTAGAGGAGAGCCACTCTGCCTGTTTCAAGGGCTTGTCAGTAGGTAAGGAATTTTAATGATTTTCTTCTGCCTCTGTTTCCCACATCAGTTCCACCAGTCTTTAAGTATTGATAATGTCCAATTCATCGGCTGAGACCTGTCCTTGACAGGCATGTCACAGTGGGTGAACTCTATATTTGAAGTAAAAGAAACTGAGGGGCTATTACTGAACAAGTGCATTTTCTCTGGGCCTCTCTCTGAGCAGTTTATATCATTTCTCACCGTGATTCTTGCAAGACTTACAAAAATTTACAAAGAGGTGTAGTAAGTAAAAAGAAAATTTTCATATAGTATAAGGAACAGTATAAGAAACAAAAGTGAGCCAAATTTTCTAGGTTCAGTTTTGGTCAGGAGTGGACAAACTCATTAGACATTAACTTAGTTATCTTCAAAGTACTTTTTTTTTTTTTTCCTAAAGATTTTATTTATTTATTTAACAGATCACAAGTAGGCAGAGAGGTAGGCAGAGAGAGAGAGAGGAGGAAGCAGGCTCTCTGCTGAGCAGAGAGCCTGATGCGGGACTCGATCCCAGGACCCTGAGATCATGACCTGAGCTGAAGGCAGAGGCTTAACCCACTGAGCCACCCAGGCGCCCTTCAAAGTACTTTTTAATGATATTTACTGAACTGTTGTTTTCCAAGAGGCTCCAGTAGCTCCCTTATATTTTGTCTAACAATCCCCAAAATGCTTTTTGCAAATAATACTTCGCGTAACTGATCCTTTAAACACTGGCTTTTTCTTCTCAAAATCATAGTAACTCAGTCATAGACAGTATTGGGCGCATGATAAAGCAGAAGATTATTGTTTGGGGCGCCTGGGTGGCTCAGTGGGTTAATCCTCTGCCTTCAGAGCAGGTCATGATCTCAGGGTCCTAGCATTGGAGCCCCACAACAGGCTCTTTGCTCAGCAGGAAGCCTGCTTCCTTTTCTCTTTCTGCCTGCCTCCCTGCCTATTTGTGATCTCTCTCTCTGTCAAATTAATTAATAAAAAATCTTTTTAAAAAAGAAGATAACTGTTTTAATTTTATTAAGATATTTTCTTGTTTGTATTGGCTTTTCATCTAGGCTTACTTTTTTTAAATTTAAAAATACAGCCTAGGGGCGCCTGGGTGGCTCAGTGGGTTAAAACCTCTGCCTTCGGCTCAGGTCCTGATCCCAGGGTCCTGGGATCGAGCCCCGCATCGGGCTTTCTGCTCCACAGAGAGCCTGCTTCCTCCTCTCTCTCTCTGCCTGCCTCTCTGCCTACTTGTGATCCCTGTCAATAAATAAATAAAATCTTAAAAAAAATTAAAAAATAAAAATACAGCCTATGAATCGGCATGATTTTTTTTAAAGAAGTGATTTTTTGTTTGTTTTTTTTGTTTGTTTTTTAATTTGAGAGAGGGAGGGAGAGAGAAAGCACAAGATGGGGGAGGGACAGAAGGAGAGGGAGAAACAGCTTCCCCACTGAGCAGGGAGCCTGAAGACGTGGGGGCTCAATCCCAGTACCTTGGGATCATGTCCTGAGTTGAGGCAGATGCTTAACTGACTGAACCACCCAAGAGCTCCTGGCATGATTTTTTGACTACAACTTCAGCTTCCATGCCTAATGAAGTAAATCAAAGATTAGAATGGCTCAAAATGATGCCCACTGTAAAAATGATGCTGATTTCATTATGAAACGTATTTCTGTTTTCATATATTACTATCATTACCTAAATGGATGGGCATTCATTTACAATCTTTAAAATACTGAAGTCCCTTGGTCCTCCATCTCCCATTTGCTCTAGGCTGTCATTCAAATTAATCGTAAACAGGATTGGTGATGATGTTATCAAAGATTTTACTTGCTCTTAGGGACTGATAATTTCCCTGCAATCATCTTTTTTTTGAGGCTCTTCAAAGCTTAAGTGCTTAATCACATTGGCACCTTAATCATATATAAAGCACTTTAAGATTTTAAAATAACTAAACTTATTTTAGAGATGAACTTGAAAGCAGATTTGTTTCCTGAAAGGACATTAAAACTAGACCACGTAGTCTGTTTTATTTACTTACGTTACCACCATCTATACTCACACCTTAAACATTAATTTTTACACAGTTAATATGCACCTGATTCCTCGTGCAGCAAGACTTAAGTCAAATTACAAAACTACAAAAACAAAATAACAAATTAGAAAACCTGCTCTTTACCATGATACTCACACATTCACATAAATACAGGATAGAGACAGTTCTGAAACCACAGAGAGTGAGTGAGCTATGATTGAAATACAGGATAGAAAAAGCAGCTTTATATCACATAGGTGGGAGCTACAGTGGAGACATCCACTGATAAAAATCTATCAACGAATCAAGATACCTAAAATTTATCCTTGTTTTCTTTTGGTTAAGACATGACACCATCCATAGTCCACTGTATACTTGATTGCTTCTGGAAGATTAAAGCTATTAATATGACAGCCTCAATTAATTTACGTGATGGTTTACATAGCTATTTAAAACTTTGCATGATAATCATTGTTTATATGGTTGGATTTCCTTATATGCCTGTATCTGATACCACATGTTCTGTTTCACAATAGGTACAACCCAAGATAAATATCTGCAAATGTAGAAATAGAATATCTGACATAAAGATGTCCTTTTTTCTCTGCTGTGAAAGGTGAAGTGGGCTCTGCTATGAGGACACTTTGAGCTCCATTCAATCTATTATTTTCTTTTTCTTTTTTTCTCTCTTATTCTCTGCATTGCAGAGCCAATATTTGAACCTTGAGTCTTATGAAGTTTATTTGGCCACAGATGGTAACTAAATATACTTAGTTACAAATGTGTAGTATTATAAAATAAAGTGAAATAAGTGGCTCAGAGTCTTCATCACAAGAGGTGAATGTGTTAGTTGGGTCGGTGTTTTGGGGATGATGGTGGTATAGAGAGCAACATGTCCTCAAGTAGCTGGATTCCTAGAAATGATAAAATGAATCTAGGGCATATGAATGTTTGTTTAGAGTATCCCTATCTATATATATGTCCCTTTTGATTTTTCTTCCTTCCTTCCTTTCTTCCTTTCTTTTTTTTCCCTTTCTTTCTTTCTTTTTCTTTCTTCAATCTGTCTATCATCTATCTATCTATCTAATATATCCATCCTATGTCTATCATCAATTCATTCATCCTTCTGCCCATCTACTTACCAATCTTCTATCTAAAATTAATTTAGATGCACTTTGCCAGAATATAACATGTGCTGTGGGACTCTCACTGCATTAACCCAATGTGGGTGGTTGTGTTTTTCACATGAATGCTCCAGGCAAGGATATACAACATTCAATGTTCACATAATATAATTTAAAGTCCTGATAGGTTTGGGTTTTTTGTTTTGTTTTGTTTTTCCCTTTTTTATAATGGAAGTGCCTCACTCAAGCCTTCATTGCTAAGGCATCCATTTTAAAGATGGATCCCACATTACCAGTCACATGACTAGATAAAGAGCCAGGCCATCTTTGTCCACAGAGGCCCCATTGTTTTAGAGAGCTTGCTTGATTTCAATAACATTTGAGCCACTTGCCTTTTCTCCCATGCTTTAAATTCTGGCTCTTATGTTTTAAATAAGCAATGAAGAGTGAACACACAGAACCCTAGACTTCCACACTTGACCTCTTTAAATATAGAACCCAGGACCCATGCTCTCTCTCTACCAGTGACCTCACTATGTGGCCCAAGGGGTGCTGTGTAATTCCCAGGTATTGTAAGTAAAAAACAAACAAACAAACAAAAATCCTTAATATTTTCAAAGTTTCCTGATGGTTGTTGCTGAGGAGCGTATTTCAGTCATAATAAGAATGACAAGGGCATCTCTGAATATAACATTGCTTATTGCTAGGCTGAGACTGTCATAAAACACATATTCAGAGCGGATGGACGAGGAACCTAATAGCTTCTCTAGGTCAGGGCTTCTCAAAGGTCTGTACATAACAACCATATGTAGAAAATAGTAAGGTTTACTTGACACAGTGGAGTGGACTGGATTTGGGAACATTTATTTACAAGAGGCTTGCAGAAAAAGTTTCATTTCATTTTCTAATAAAACAAATCCAGTTTTAATAAATACATTAAATATTTAGTTTGTTGCAAGTTTTTAAATAAAATACTCTTAAAATTTTAATGAGAAAAATTGTGCTTACATCAGTGAATATGACCTTTTTTTACTTGAAGTAGTTACACCTGCTTAAGATTCTTTTTTTTTTTTTTTAAGTTTTATTTATTTGTCAGAGAGAGGGAGAGAGAGAACAAGTGAGCGAGCACAGGCAGAAAGAGTGGCAGGCAAAGGCAGAAGCAGGGTCCCTGCCGAGCAAGGAGCCCTATGTGGGACTCGATCCCAGGACGCTGGGATCATGACCTGAGCTGAAGGCAGCCGCTTAACCAACTGAGCCACCCAGGCGTCCCACACCTGCTTAAGATTCTTAATGATAATCTCTTGAAAATTTTCAAAAGATACTGTTTACAATAACAACAGCAAAAACAGAAAACAAAAAAAAATGGACTACGAAACTCATGATAAAACAGATCTTTGAAATCATTTAGAAGTTTATACTTTGGAATTTTTATGTAAATAATCTAATAATTCCTTTGTTTTCATTGACAGATGTAATGTTAATGTTTCTAGTGCTTACGAAAATAGATTGAAAGTAGATTTGACATTTCAATGGAAGGTGAAGTTCTAAGCCAAGAACTGGAGTGAATTGTTAGAGTAATCACTAGGCCATAGCATGAATGTCACTGAAAGAGCCTTAGAGATAGGGTTCCTGGGTGGCTCAGTGGGTTAAGCCTCTGCCATTGGCTCAGGTCATGATCTCAGGGGGGAGCCTGCTTCCCCCTCTCTCTCTCTGCCTGCCTCTCTACCTACTTGTGATCTCTCTTTGTCTGTCAAATAAATAAATAAAATCTTAATTTAAAAAAAAAGAGCCTTAGAGACAAGGAGACAGAAATGTCTAATAAATGTCAATTCAGCCATTCGGATGAGCTAGTAGAGATTCGTCTGCTAGAAGTGACATCACAGCCTTTTTGTCCTGGACTCCACTCCAGTTGGCTATTCTTCATCTGCAGAGCATTCTCCTCTAGTATCTGGACCAAGGGAATGTCCAGTAGCTCCTCTAGTACAGAGACCAAGGAAATGTCCAGAGGTTCCATGGGGACCTTGTCTATGGGTGGGGAGAGGTACAAAATCATGGTAGCTGCTGAAGTAGAGATATACCCAGCTTGGAAATATTTGGTACATCACCATGGAATAGATGTTGCTTATCATTCTCCCTGCCTGCAAGGATAGCATGGAGTGCCCTCAGAAGGCCCACGTTGAAGAGTAAGTACCTAAGGAAGTCAAAACCTGGAATTATGCTTGTAATGCATTCAGAACAAACTTGAGTGCAATATTACACTGAAATGGAAGCTCTATCTTTTCAAGTAACTGTCATGGGAAAATATACTGTGGAAAAAAATCAACCAAAGAATTGTGAGCCTTAGCTACTATTTTAAAATGTCAAGTATAGTCAAAGGTAGTTCCTGGATAAAAAGAAATATTTTTGTGGATTGGCAGTCAGAGTTTTGGCAATTTGGATTTTATTGAGTGGTGTGGGTGGAAGATGTAGGAAGCGAAATCACGTGTAAGAAGGGATAGAGGGAAAGAGGTATAGAGGAAATGGGCATGTGAGAGTCACCATAGGAAATTCTTAGTCCTTCAAGGTTTCTTATAATACCACTGTGAATATGTAAAAATCTATGTCCAAGGCTTTCACTTTTCCAGTTCTGTTAAATTTCTAATATTAGTGAAAATGATTCAGCCTTTAGAGCCAACCAAATTTTAATGATTAATTTTCATTCTGTCTCCCTCACTTTCTAAAATATATTATTGCACAGGTTGGGCTTCAGGGTTCTCACCTTAAAAATTGTTCCTATGAGCCACTGCAAAGGATAACAACTGTTTTTACTTTTCTATGTAGGGGAAGAGAATATCTTTTCCTATCATGTCTTTCTTCCCTGTGAATTTCCCTTACTTTTCACAGAAAACACTGCATTTTGGTCACCAAAAGGTCCTCCCACACTAAGCAATTCTCTGCAGCACCAGCTAGGGCTCCTACAATTTAACACAGGTCTGACACTATCAATGACAGAGAGCATCAGACCCCACAAGTTAAGAGCTCAGTCCCACAAGACTGTTCCCCACTATGTGGGGAATTAACACTTGATGTTAATTACAGGTAGTAAGTCTCAAGGTTATACACAACTTCTGATTTGGGTACAAGTCAGAGATTACCACAATCCCCTCCTCAGGTTTAACTAATTTGCTAGAACAGTTCACAGAACTGATAGAAACAATTACTTATGTTTACCAGTTTATTAAAGGATATGATAAAGTGTAGAGATAAGCAGCCAAATGAAAACACTTATAGGCAAGGTCTAAGAGGGTTCTGGCACAGAAGCTAATGTGCTCATGGAGTTGTGTATCATCAACCTTGTGTTGATGCACTTGTCCACCTAGAAGTTATCTCAACCCTCTGCTGTTGGGATTTTATGGAGGCCTCCTCAATTACACATGATTAATCATCAACTCCATTTCCATGTCCCATTCCCTCTCTGGAGGATGTGAGATGGGGCTGAAAATTTCAAGCTTCTAGCTATGGCTTGGTCTTTCTCATGACTTGCCCCCATCCAGGAGCCATCTGGGAGCCTATTCTAAGTCTCCCCAATAGAACAGTGTTCTTAGTCTCTTATCACTTAAGAGCTTATAAGGGTTTTAGGAGTCCTAGGTTGAGAATGGGGTCAAAGACAAATATTTGAGCAAGAGATGTTCCTAGGCTCTTGTCACTTAAGAATTTAAAAAGTTTTCAGGAGCTCCATGCCAGGAACTGGAAGCAGACACCAATATACCTTTTCTATTATTTCACAGCCACTCTGTGGGTTAAAAGAGTAGTATGCCTAAAACACACATGCTTAATGCTGGTTTAGAATAGGCATCCCAAAATATAGATTTATCCCGCTGTTTTCTTTCTCTTTTATTGTTTTGCTAGGGCAAGATCTTACCAGGTACTAAGAAAAATACTAATTTAGAAGAATGAAAAAAAAAAACGCAAAACACTTGCCCTCAAAGCATAGTCATGCCTGTACCTTTAAATTTTTCATCTTTTCTTGCCTTTAACTCTTAAGTAAAATTACAAGTTTTTGTTTGTTTGTTGTTTGTTTTCCTGAAGGGTACAAATTTGTTTTTAGTTGATTAAAAATGCTTATCAGATTTTTTTAAAGATTTTATTTATTTATTTGACAGATAGAGATCACAAGAAGGCAGAGAGGCAGGCAGAGAGAGAGAGGAAGCAGGCTGGCTCCCTGCTGAGCAGAGAGCCAGATGCGGGGCTCTATCCCAGGACCCTGAGATCATGACCTGAGCTGAAGGCAGAGGCTTTAACCCACTGAGCCACCCAGGTGCCCCTAAAAAATGCTTATCAGATTTAATTGGGAAGGAGGGATCCATTCATCTATTCATCTATTCAATAGTTATGTACTAAATATTTTCTAAGTAGTGTCTGGTAGTTGAGGCTAATCCATGAGTCTAAGCCTGTACTTTTGAAACTGGCATTTTAGAAGGAGACACCTACCATAAACATATAAGTGTACCATAAACATATAAGTGTATCATATAATAACAAACGGTGATAAGTGGTATGGAGGAAAATGAATCAGTGCAAATGGTAGAGAGGGGCAGATTTGGAGAGGGTGGGACTGTTACTTTAGAGAAAGTAGACCGGAAAGAGGTCTTTGGATAGTATTTGATCCTAGACATGATGATGTGAGGAAAGACAGGTAAGATGAGATCAGGGAGGCAGCAATGAATGAGAAATATTATTCTTCTCTCTACCCATCTTAGGTTGATTGGTTGAGGCCTATGAATCAAACTGATAAGAGACAGATTAACAAGAAGAAAAAAAAAGTGTTCATAATATGCAATTGCAATTCACAAAGAAAACTGTGGTTCAAGGAGGTTGTCAGACAATTAAGGCTAAAAAACCATCTTAGGCTAAAAAAGGAAAAGAGGTTTGAGGGTTCTGGGCAGAAGAGGGAAGTTATGGAATCTGATGGTAAAAATATGGTAAACAAGAACTGCTTTGTAAAGTTTGTTATGTTACTTTATGTTATGTTACATTATGTTATGTTTTGTTATGTAAGTTTTAAGTCAGTGCCTTGCCATTAATAAGAATTGTTCAGAGCTTTCCCCTTCCTAAAATGGGAGAGGGACATGCCTTTACAAATAGAAATTTGCTTTATAAATGTAAACTCTCTTTGCAAAAGGAAAGCTTGTGCCTTATTTCTAGAAATAGATGTTTGGCTCAAAATCATCCATATGCCAAAGAGGTATATTTGGAGATGACACACTCTGGTACACTTCATTGTAATATTACATTGTAAAGACTCCTATCCAAGATTTGTTCAGATTTTGGGGATACATGCTACCTGTAGAATTCAGTATTACAGATGCTAGGCAATATGCAAATAGATAAAATATTATTATTTTTAGATGGGATTTCTCCAAAATCATGAGTCAGTCTTATAAATCTTACTTTATTAAGTTATATACAATACAAAATGAACCTGAATTAAAAAAAAAACTAACTAAAATAATTAATGAAATAACAGAATTTTTCAGAATAGTGGAGAGAAAAAGGGGATTAGTCAGTAAAAACCAAAAATGTCTTGCTATGAGATAATATGAAATATTTTAGGATAAAGCAGCTGACCATTTTTCTTACTTCTCACTTTATCTCTCCAATCAGCTAGTACTCAAATGTCCTGAATATGTGAAAGCATCAATTCCTCCCAGATCTCTTTCCATTGTGCAGCTCAGCAGGTATCTTTTTAAAGGTAAAATGTTCATAGTTATCATTAACAATAGTAGAGATCTGTGACCAGGGTGAGTGATTCCTTTGTTCCCTCTGGAACTTTCTCTGACAGATTTTCAATTCTCACTAGTAAAATTGAATCTATCTTTTCCAACTGTTCATCATTGTGTAATTGCATTCCTATTTGGGTAATTATCTCCTTAATGAGAAAATTACAATTCTTCTCAATTTCTGCTATATTTCTGAGAACCAATTTATTTAGTTCAGTAATAGTAAAGGTCAACTACCTAGAAATATTTACCTTTTTTAAATCTTAGAACAGTTTCAGACTCATTCACCTGATTTTTAACTAATCTCCTCATTATAGGAACCACTTGGTATCCATCCCTGATCAAATGTTTATTGTCTTTATTTTCAAATTCTGAGAAAATATTATTCTTTGGATAGTCATCAAACAAGTAACTTATTTCCTATGGTTTTAAATATTTTAAATTTAAATTTTAGTTTTAAATTTTAAATTTAAATATTAATGTCATTAGATAGAAGCAGAATGGTGATGTCAAGGAGAGCTATCACATGGACTTCAGACTTGAGATGAGAAGCCACTTGAAGATTTTGAGAACAAGAGCTTCATATTTGCCTTTAATTGTAACAGGATCTCTTTTGCTAAAAACGATTGTGAGGGCAAAGGCAAAAGCAGGGAGAATAACTTAAGACGTATTTACAGTAATGAAAGTGCTCAAAGGTGGTAGCTTAGGCCAGAGTGACGATGATGGTGACAAAAATGGTGAAGATGTATTTAGAATCAGCATATGTTATGAAATTAAAATCAGTAGTATTTGCCAGAAGGGTAAACGTGGGGGTATGATATATTCAAAGATAACTCTGTTTTCTGTCCCAGCATCTAGCATTTTTTTTTGTACTGTTAAAAGATTTATTGCAATAATACAATAAAAGTTTAGAAAACACTTGTTATGACTCAAACTGGTTTGGAAGTTGCAAAGTAATGGGAAATTCCTGCAACATTACACCACAAGGAGATCCTCAGACACTGTGGTTCTTTTAAAAACAGGATGGCCCTGAATGTTCTTTCCCAAATTATTGATACATGAATCCTTAAGTGAATCCTGTCCATATACCCAATGTTGACATATAGTTTTTCCCTTTAACTTACAGACTTGCAAAACTTCTCCTAGTTATATTCCATCCCAAAAAAGAAGTCTTTAACAGACCATTTTAAGCAGCCTATTTGGTACCTGTAGGTTTTTATTACTATTACCTTGTTTCAACAAGTCATTTTATATGGAAAACATGACCCAAGTTCTATGGCTTTTGTTAAAAAAAAAACACCAGCTTTGGTTTTTTAAAAAGCTGTTTACATATGGTTCTGGCACCTACATGAAAGATTTTAATGAGCAGCAAAGAGAGTAGGAAAAAACAGTGGTTGAAATGTATATTTAAGAATATTTACAGAGTGGATCCAGTGCAAAATAATGAAAACCAAAATATCTAGGAGAATGAAGTTGCCATTGGCTGAGATGGAAGAACAAGACCTAGAGCTGTGGAGGTGAAGGGATTAGTTTTAAGAATGCTACATTTCAGGTTTTTTCTTAGACATATAAGGGGGAATTGTTGGGTGCATTGCAGGACACACAGTCTGGATCTTTTAGAAAATAGATGATTTCGAATCCATGAAACTGAATGAAATTCCTATAAAACTGAATGCAGATCAAAAAAACCTAGGAACTTCAAGGAAACATCTGTAGGAACTGAGAACAGTCTACTCCTGGATGAACCACTTTGGCATGAAGATTAGTTTGAGCTGAAAGCAATTAAGACCTCACAAGCTCAAGAAAAACTTTTGCTCCTTCGTTTACTACATAGAAGAATCTAAATTGGGAGTCTTTCTCAGAGTAAAGATAAATTTTATCTGAGTGACCCATTTGTTTCCCAGGGAAAAGATCTAATCACCAAAGATCTGCTCTTCTTATTGCTGTATGAATTATATCCCTTCCCTCTGTGGTCCCAGAGCCCAATCCCCTTCTCCTTAGTTTAGGATGGCATATCTACCTCATCTTGCCTGACTGTCTTTGGAATTTCCCTAACTGTGGATTCCCTGAATGTACACCAGATTTTCTCCTGTTAATCCATTTTAGGTCAATTTGATTCTTAATCTGTCTAGCAGGAACTTGAAGGGGACAGGATATTCTTGTTCCCTGACACTTCCAAACTTTAACCAGGAAGGAGATAAGAGGGAAGTTGGAAAGGAAATGAGAAAGACGAACTAGAGATATAGAAGGGAAACAAGGAGATTGTGGTATCATGCATAGCCAATGTAGTGTTCCTAGGCAAAGTGATTGGGTTAAAGATTGCTGAAAAGTGACCATTAAAGATGAGCACTGAAAATTGGCCATTAAGTTTAGCAGGATGCGTTAGTCATAATCTTGAGAACAGTAGCTTTGGTGGAATGTTAGAAACAAATAAAGACAGATAGATGGTAGATGATGGATGGATAGATAGAAAGATAGATGATAGATGATAGAGAAATGGAGAACTTTATTGAGCACTGTTTCAAGAAGCTTTACAGTCATTAGGAATAGGAATAATGCAGCTAGTGTCACCTATGGAATCATGAGGGGGTTCTCCATTAAAGATGGTACACATAAATATACTTTTTATATTTTTATATATAAATATATTTTATGATGATGTGGATAGTCCAATAAAAAAGGAGGGAGGTGATAATGTGTGAAGAGAGAGAATATTCCTAGAGAGATAGCCTTGGGTAGGTGAAAGCAGATGACATTTAATGCTCTCATGGATGAGTTGGGCTTATAATCACAGAGAATTCATGTACAGTGAGATGGGAAGAAATCATCTATGGTTGCTAATGTAGGGAAAATGAGTAGATATGGTAGTTTGGATGTGTGGAATTGGTGTTTTGATTGCTTTCATTTACTCAGCAATATAAAAGAAAAGAAAAAAAAAAGTGAGTAGAGGGGAAAAAAGCCTAAGAAAAGTACTGTAATTGCCAAATAGAATTAGAAGACTGCTTGAAGCTAGTAGTTCTGAATTTAATGTAAGATTAATCAACATGGTTATTTTTTTTTTGTCTACCTCTGTTTAGATACAAGGACTGTTAACTTTTTACCAAAATTTCTTTCATAGTTATCAAACTAAGCCATGTTTATGTCCATCCAGCTAAAGATTTCAGTTTCCTTTTTGCCTAGATGTAGAAATGTGACGAAATCTGACCTGGGAATGTGCTCAGAGGTTATATGAGAAATTCCTGATTCACTTGTTCAAAAGAACATTATTTACCTATATGTTCTCTTTCCAGATTATATGAACTAAGTCATGCATGTTCCCCAGCTCCAACTAACAGTGAGAAGATAAAGCTCTAGCAGCAGGAAGGGATAAAAGGAACCTAGGTCCCTGAGTGTCTCCAGGGAGTCCAAGTTATCTATTAAACTGGGCCACTCCTTTTGCTATCTTTAGTTAAGAAAGAAAATAAACTTCTATCTTGGTTAAGTCTTTATATTTTACGGGTCTCTTTGTTCTGTTTATCCTTTACCCTAACAAACAATCGTAGGAAGATGCAAGTTAAAACAAGAATTTAGCTTTAATATGATTGGAGTCTTGCTAACACTACAACAAAGCAAAAATAGTGATAGAGTTAAACGTGTATACATGGGAAGACTTATAATGATTAACCTTGAGATTTAAGCTGTGTGAAGAGGGAAATGAGGTATCACTTGAAGATAGTGAATGGTAGTAAAGTCAGGTGATACTGAATCAGAGCATTGTGGGAGTTAGGTTTCAGAGACAGTGAGACTAGAGGGAGAGGAAATGGTGGTGGAAAATGGAATATCTAAAAGTGAAATTATAGAAGGGTGCAGTTATTTGTAATGATAATAATAGTATTAAAATGACCATCAATCTAGATATTGAAAACAGCCAGAATTATAACAGACACAGTGTCAGACAGGGGCATTAATCCAGGAGGTAAATTTTCAAACAGTAAAGAAGGAGTAATTCAGGGATTGCTGAATGATTCCAACAAGGTGGGAATAATGATTATTGTATTATGTGTTTAAGTTTCATGGATAAGTGAACTTATCCACTTCAAATTTCACAAACCATGGTGTTCTTGATAATATGTCTTTGACTTCATTGCAGAAACTGAGCATTAAGGATATTCCATAGCAGAGGGATAGACCACAAGTGTTCATATTATCACAACTATGGATAATGACAAATGTTGAATTTTGGAGATGCCGCAATTTGTTGAAATAACAAATATTTTTCTAGCTGGTGTTCTGAATGTGGGTTTTTCTTTGTTGTTGTTATTGTTTTTTTAGCCCAAAGCAAATGCCACTGTCAGCAAGCAAAAGGGAATCATTTGTATCACAGCAGGAACAGAAGATAACAAAAGAACAGTTTGAGCCAACTACAACCTCCTTTCCTGTGATCACTCTCCTTTCATAACTAAGCTCAGTAATTAAAGAGAACTGGGCTTATTTATTGGATGCCTTGAAAAAGCAATTGAAGAAAAAAAATTGTAGCTGAAGAGAAAAAATAGATTTTTTTCTTTTAACCTAAAATATTAGATACTGGAAACAACACTGTAATTGAATAATTTTAGAGAAGTACAGAGCATCCATTTTGATGACAGCTTTCTGGTAACTGTTTTTCAGAAAAATGCTAGCATCTTTTTCATTGAAAAATGCTTGCATTATTTTTCACCTTCATTATGAAACACCTAAATCAGCAAGGTGTCTGATTTTTTTCTGGAGACCTGGGAACAATCTTATTAACATATCCAAAGAGGGAAGATCTGAAATGTGAATGTGGACCTGGTTTGAGGGAAAGTCTGGAAATTTAGAAATCTTAGGCAAATGTAAATAAACACGGCTGGGGTACAAATAGTGTAGATGGTTCTTCCATTTCTTTTGCTTCTAAGTATTGTACTTAAAAATAGTCTCTCAAATCATCTTATTGTGAAACTCCTGACCTTCCAAGCATTACATCCTCTGTAATCTAGAAAGGAGTGCTCACTTTAGGCTACCATATATCAAAGAACACCGTTAGAAATTTTAGGTATTGAGAGGCACCTAGGTGGCTCAGTCAGTTGAGCATTCAGCTTCTAATTTTGGCTCAAGTCATGATCTCAGGGCCATGAGAAGGAGCCAATGTGTGGGGCTTTGTGCTCAGCAAGGAGTTTGCTTGAGATTCTCTCTCTTTCTCTCTCTCTACCCTCCTCCACCTTCACCTGCACCTTCTCTCTCTCTCTCTCTATAATAAATAAATAAATCTTTTAAAAAATAAATTTTAGGTATTAGACAAAGCAATCATATATTTTGAAGAGGGAAATAGGTAATTAATTTGTTTCTTGAACCAATAAGAAACCAATAAGTAGAAATACAGGCAGAGAGGAGGAAGCATGCAGTAAATAAACATCTTTAGGAAAAGTAGACCTAAGTGACCTAACTACCCAAAGACAGTCCATCATACTTGACTAAAATTATGGGACTAGAAAGAGAACATTTGAGATTGAGTTTGAGACTACTGCAAGTAAGGGGGGGGGCAGGAAATAGTTGCATATTTGTATGATAAATAGGAGGTTCATTTGTTGGAAAGTCCAATCAGCTATCAAAAAAAATGTTATAAGAACAAACATTATGATTATTTATAATGTGACAGAAAATGAAAGCTTTTTATAATCTAGCAACCACATGTCACCCTCCATGTCTAGAGTAAAACAGAGTCAACAGGTTACTATATGCTAAAAATTGTACTTGAAAAATAGATTTTTTAGTTTTAAATTAGTGAATACATAAAAATGTGTAACATATATGAAGCATAACAATAACATTAACAAAGGCACAACTGTAAAATTATATAAACTTGAAGGGTTCCCTATCTGTCCCCTAATAGCCTTAGCTGTTCTCCAAAGATAACATTGAATACTGATTTAAATGTATTTTTAAAAAATCATTCTCTTGCTTTTCTTTACATTTTTATTGGATACGTATGTAACCATAAACAACATATTTTTAAATTTCACCTGTTTTCCTGTAATTTGATTTTTAAACCCATAATTATTCTAATAGTTGTCTGTGTTGATGTGGGTAGCTGTGGGTTCTTCATTTAAAATACTGCATAATTTTCTTTTTTTTTTTTTTTTAATATACTGGAGTCTATCCATTCTCTTACTGGTATTGGGCTAGTTTTTTATCTGTTTGTTTTGTTATAAACAAACATGTCACCTTAATCATTCTTGTGTTTGTCTTCTGGTACACATGGGAAGGAGTTTCTATAAAGTATATACCTCTTATAAAGTGGATTGATGTGTTAAATGATCTGGAATATAGAACTTTTTGGAAGATACCAATTAATTTTACAAATTACTTTTAATTTCGCTCCTACCAGTATTGATACCATGGTTTCCATTATATCACTTTTTTAAAAAATTTATTTATTTGTCAGAGAGAGAGGGAGAGAGAGCGAGTGAGCACAGGCAGACAGAGTGGCAGGCAGAGGCAGAGGGAGAAGCAGGCTCCCTGCCCAGCAAGGAGCCCAATGTGGGACTCAATCCCAGGTTGCTGGGATCATGACCTGAGCCGAAGGCAGCTGCCTAACCAACTGAGCCACCCAGGCGTCTCATATATCACATCTTTTAAAATTTATTTTATTTCATTTTTAAGTTTTTATTTTAACTTCAGTTATCTGACATGCAGTATTATATTTGTTTCAGGTGTACATTATAGTGATTCAACATTTCCATACAACTTCTAGTGCTTACCACAAGTGCATCCTTAATCCCCATCACCTATTTAACTCATCCCTTCACCCATCTCTCCTCTGCTAACCATCATTTGCTGGTGAGGATATGGAGAAAAAGGAACACTTGTGCACTGTTGGTGGGAATGCAAACTGGTCAGCCACTATGGAAAACAATATGGAGTTTCCTCAAAATATTAAAAGTAGAATGACCCTATGATCCAGTAATTACATTACTAAGTATTTACACAAAGAATAAAAGAACACTAGTTCAAAAAAGATACATGTACCCCAATGTTTACAGCAGCATTATCAACAATAGCCAAACTATGGAGAAGGCCCAAATGTCCCTTGACAGATGAATGGATAAAGAAGATGTGGAATATATATACATATATTGGAATGCTACTCAGCCATCAAAAAGAATGAAATCTTGCCATTTGCAATGACATGGATAGAGCTAGAGAGTACAACACTAAGTAAAATAAGTCTGAGAAAGATAAATACCATAGGACCTCACTTAAATGTGGAATTTATATAACATCTTTGAAAAGATCTAGCATTATCAGAGTTTTAAAATTGGTGTTAATCTATTGGATTTGACTATGTCTCATTTAAACTTTCATTTCCCTGATTATTATTGAAGTTGAAGTTATTTTAATATATTCTGTAATCAATGTTGTTTCCTTTTCTCTGCAATGTCTATTGTTATTGACCTTTTTTTTTTTAATTGGCTTGATGGTCATCTTTTTCTTAAGAATTTTAGGAGTTAGTTCTCAATTCCAAGCCTCTATGAAAGGTATGGAAAATATTTTTTCTAAGGTGTGATTTGTTTTAATTTGGACTGAAAAACACATAACATATGGACATTTATTTTTTAAAAATAAAAATGTCTACCAAAAGTTTACTAATGACTAGGGCAATATCTAAAAAAATAAATAAATAAGCTCAAATCCTAGGAAAAATAAATTAATAAATAGCTCACTTAAATGATAAACCACAAGGTAAACCCAAATAAAAAGAAAATTATTGAACCAGTTTTTCAGTCTAAAGAAAGCACACAGAATATAGTACAGAGATTGGGAATAATAAAGAAAACAAGAGATGTGGAGATTAGCTAAAATTTGCCTTACTCTACAGTGACTCTTGGAGACATGGAAGCATATGGCCAGGTCCATTTAGAATGAGGACTGCCTCACTTCAGGAATTCCATTTATGTGAGTACAACATGACATGTGTTCCTCACAGCTACTCAAAGCATTGCTTTATTGATGGGACAAGAAGAATGTTTAAGGGCATACCCTTGGGATTTAAAAACAGAACCAGAAGACAGAACCAGAGACATAACTTACATTGTTATCTCATTCCACTAAAACAGAACTGTCCTCTTCTTAAAGGTTATATGTGTTAAATGGACACAGTTATTAAGAGTATATGAATTAAAATCTTACACTTGGTGTGACAAGAAATAATTTTTGGGAAAAAATTATTATTTATCTCCATCCTTCTTACTCTTACCTTTGTCAGTTGAAGCCTTCTTTGAAACAGACTTTGTATCATGGATTTATTAAACCTCTAGGTGCCAGGTGGGAGAAATCAAGTTTATATGTGGAAAAACCATCAGTGCTATTGATTGGGTCATCTAGCCCCAGAGAATTACTAAATGTGTTATTTCTCAGCTCTGTCTCCAGGACCTGTCCCATGAAGGCATCTTCTTTCCTTCAGAAAAGGAAGATGTTCTGCCTGAGTTTTAGGAGACATGATATTTTGTTGTTTTTTTCAATAACTGAGAAATCAAAGAGACAAATTACTAACTCAAAAAAAAAAAAAAGAACAATTTAATTCTAAAACTGGTGGCAGAGGTTAGAAAGACATGGAGAAATGAACATTTTTCTTCTGACTTTGTCTGATATATCTCCATGATTGCTTTGTATAAGGTTTTGGATCTCTACTTTGCTATAGATCTTGTTCACAAGATAAAAAGATAAATCATTTTTTTGTCTCTATTGTAGGTCTCTGTCATGCCTATGTCTCTCAAAGTTTCTTAGACCTGATTTTTCTTCTCTAGATGTACAATAGGCAATTATATAAAGGGAGACATCAATTTTATGATTTAAAGGCTCAGCTTTAGCCACTAAATACAGATGTTTTTGTTCAGTTTTGGCTTTTATTGATGGGAGAGGAGGAGATCTTATTCTTGTTCATAAGCTAGTTATCTCCTATAAATTCCTTATGCAACTGGAATATCGGGAGCATTTTGTAAAGTCGTCCAGACACACTTCTTTGCTACTCAACTGTTGTATTGAAGTTCAAATTAAATCTACTTAAATAAGAAGGGAGGGCAGAGTTTCTTTATCCTTTGTACTCTGTAACTTTGAACTTGAAACCAAATGCCTAGTGTATGCTTGCTGTGAGGTAACCTCAAAGGCAAAGTCGTTCAAATGACTGGTTTTCCAGGTTACTTCTTAATGGTACTGCCTAACCTCTTATACCCACGTTGTATGGCCTTTGTACAATTGGTTTAATTAGTATATCCTCTAATTGCCCCCCAAAGTGACTTTTCATCTGGAACATTAAGGATTTTAAAAGGTGAGTCAACCTTTTGAACTAAAATCTGTCCTTGAATTAAAAATGTGTGTATCCTACCTATGTGTTATTTATTTGCTTCTAATGGGGACAATTCCTGATAGAAACCTTTGAAAAATTATTTTCATTATTGAAGAGCAAACATGTTATTTTTTTCTAAGTTGTATGTTTTCTCTCTTCATTTCTTTGTTATTTTGTCTTTATGATTCTCACCTCCTGGGTCAAAACAAACAAGCAGGCAGGCAGATAGTGACAAATATCCAGTTGCCACCTGGATCCTGGCATTATGCTACTGGAAGGACTCAGATGATGATCCTATAAATGAATAAGTATATTTAAGACACAGAAGAGCAACAAAGAAAATGAGTAGGACTATAACATGGTGATGAATTTGAGAGGGCTCTAGTTTACAGAGGGAATTTATTGAAGGGTTTTCTGAGAAAACTGATATTTAAAGAAAGTCCTAACTCATGAGAAAGAGGCAGTCATGCGAAAATCTGGAGAGAAAGAGAAGGAACGAGGTGGAGGGAGAATCAGGTTCAGATAATGCAATATCTTGAAGACTTATGGTGAAGAATCTGAATTTCATTTTAGTTCATTGGAAAATAAAAAATCCCTTTAACCAAAAGGTGACTCATGTTTTAGAAAGTGACTGCTTTCTAAGGAAAGATAGCAGCTGTCAAAGAAAAAGTTGGGTATTAGAGCAGTAAAGACAAATTTTATTCAGCAACTACCACAGCTAGAGAAAGAGACTTCTGGAGTAAGAAAAGATACTTTGGGTTTATAGCCAACTAGCCCAGGCAGGGGGTCGGTCAGTGGACAGAAAGGTATTAAGAGGAGACATCAAGAATAGGGAGATGCTTGCTCAACTGTCCTAATTGGATTCTTGCTAAAGACAGGCATGGTCTTAGATATCAACGTGGAGGAAGAAGAACCTGGTCAGGTTTCAAGAGTGATCAGGTATCAAGGACAGTGGTGTCTTGTCAAGTCCACTTACTTGAACTCTTCACTAAAACTGGCTTTAGCAGGGGCCAAGGATAACACCTAGTCCAAAAGGGAGTTCAGGGGAGACATTCTAAAATTTGGTTAAGGAGAGTCTAATGTACTACTTCTATATGGGTAATGTACTGTTAGGGGGCCAAAGAGTTAAGGCAGGGAAACCTATCAGAAGTCTATGATGTTAGTTTAGGTAACAGCTAACAGTAGCCTTAGCAAAGAAAATGGGAAGAAATAGTCATTCAGGGATAACAATGTTAAAGGTACACCTGACTGAACTTACCATCAGAAATGAGTCCATCCAAGGAGACCATGCATCCTCCTCTGCTTTTAGATTGAGCAACTGGCTGGAAATAGTGTCAGTTACAAAGATGGATAGATTTCCTGAGGAATGGCTACTATGGGGTATGCAGGTTAATCAATAGTCCTTATTGGCCAGGTTATGCCTGAGATACTGTCCAACAACTCAATTAGATGTTAAATGGATAGTTACTTTTGGAGCTGAATTGTTAGAGCAGGATAGGGGATAGAGAGAGAGGAGCTAGCTCTCAACAGAGACAGGGTTTAAAGTCATGGGATGAGTGAGATCAATCGAGTAACAAACAGGAAGTGATGCAGTTTCCTCCACCTCTTGCTCACAAAGGATGGAGAAAGTACTTATGAGCTGTCATAGTGAATTTTTTCATGTGATCACCATGTAAGAACTGTCTATGGAAGTACATAATAGGCAGGCACATGCTCTGATTATCCAGTGGTAACTGGATACTCTACCATGACCTGTGATACAATTTTCTCAAAATTCTCAATTGTCTACATGAAGTAGTTGTAAATTTAATTTCATAGAGGAGTAAACCAAACCTTAAAAAGAAATATGACACTTTTTTAAAAAAAAATACAACCATTTTCTGATAATAATACTACAGGGCTAGGATTCAAATACACATTTGTCTGGTTAAGAATCTTGTACATAGCTCATTAAAGAAAAATCTCTTGAGTCCTGTACAGATGGAAATAAGTTAATCCCATCCCCAGCATATAAAATTAAAAATCTCCCAGTTATTTTTCCCCTGGATTGTAAATAGCTAAAATGAAGATCCATAAAGCAGGAACTGGCTGTATGATGAGCTTTAAATTTGAGCAACTCCTTTAAAACACTCTATATTCCCAGGTTCCTCAATGTGGCCACTGAAGTCAGGGTCATCAAATAGAAGGTGATGTTGAAAAATGGGAACTCTTACTGTAGTTAAAGACCTCATATACATTCTTCCAAATCAATGATGACTTTGGTTATCCAAAATAAAGTATTTCACTGTTTTGTGTCTCATTATGTTGCGTGTTTAAGAACTATATATGGACATTTGTTTTATCAGAGTTTATGAGATCCTTGGCCAGCCAACATGCTATTTTATATTTCACCGTCCTTTTCTCAGAGGTATGTAACAGGACTGACATTTACTTTGGATTCATAATCAATTGATAGTTTATATAATTGACTTCTATTCCCCAGAACCATCTTTCTTATTGAAAGTGTCTGACCTTGTTGTGTCTTTGTCATTCTACTGGAAGAGTCAATAAACATTTCTTCAAATAACACAGTTTGAGGAATATGCCTATGTGAAGGGATCGGAAGCTAACTAAACTACTTATTTAAATTTCTGTTTTCAATCCAATTCATTATTTGCTTTGATATTTTTCTTACCACTTGATGAAATTTTCATTTTGTACTTGTATTCTTAATTATTCCACTACTCTTTCTAGGGGGGTTGAGGTGGGGCAGTGAGAATATTTAAGTTCTATTCTCTTAGGAAATTTCAGATATATAATACAGTGTTATTAACTACAGTCATCATGTTTTACATTAGATCCTCAGATCTTATTCATTTTCGACCTGAAAATTTTTACTCTTTTATCAACCGCTTCATACATCCTGGCCCCTGCAACCACTTTTCAACTCTCTTTTTCTTTATATTTGATTTATTTTTGGATTTCACATATAAGTCATACCATATGGTGTTTATTTTTCTCAGGATTCTTAACCCATGACACCAAACAAATAATAACTTATTTAAGAATAAGATAATTTTTAAAAAGATTAAGATAATTCATTTCAAGTGTTTAAAACAATATTAGGTATGTACTCAATAAATGTGAAGACAAAGTGAATTTGGGGGTTCACATGTGGAAAACTGGCAAGAAACAGTAAGTACAAAAGCCCTAAGGAAAAAGTACAAAAGTGTACAAAAATACACTTGGCATTTTAAAGCAATAGCAAGAGCCATTGGATGGGTGGGGCAGACTTAGGGATAGGAAACTAATAAATGTAATTTGAGTGGTATTGAGGGGCTAGGGGATGAGTAGACTTTTAGTCCACACAGTAAATCCCTTGGGATCCCTTCTAAGTATAATAGATCAGGGCAGTGACATGATTTGTCTTAATACTTATTTAATGACTACTACTTAGCTACAAAATTATATATATAATTTAGTAGAATGTACACACATATATTTAGCTATATCTATCTATCTATCCATCTATCTATACCTGATGGGAAACACATTGTATTTTAACTTTGAAAACATAAGCAAAAATATGAAATTGTCCTGAATTCTAAGATACCTACAATCTAATAAAGAAGGTATGATTTATTTGGGAGACATACAAAAATGTGAATGGCTTAAGGTTCATTTATCTTCATATCTCAAAAATCTAGAGTCTATCATTTGCTAATTCTGTAAATTTGGATATGGTTTTTAGTATCATCAAAGTTTTTTTTCTCCTATGAAATACCAAAAATAATAAAGGATAATAGCTACTTTAGGTAATAATAGTGTATTGGAAAAAAGTACCCATACTGTATATGGAATGGAGTTGTAATTATCATTAACAAAATATCTTAGATATTAATATATTTGAAAGAAATAAGAAGGGAAGGAAGAAAGAGAGGGAAGAAAATGGATGTTTTTTTTAAATGTATGTTAAATTTGTTATCACTTATGAATATAGAATAATAGCGGATGACTGCTTTCAAAGTGCTGTACCTTATTTTAAGCATTTATACCTATTAAGTCAAGTTCATTCTCAAAACTGCTATATGAGGTAAGTAGTATATTTCTTTCCACCCTACAGAAAGGAAAATCGAGGTACATATTTTAGTTGACTTAGTCAAATGCACACAGCACATGACTATGTGTAGCAATGTAGCAACATGATAATATTAATGAAGTTTAGGGTCAGATTATACCTCATACAAATGCTAATTCTACTAATAACTCTCTGAACCTGTGCTTCCTTTTCTTCAATATGTGAATTTTAATAACAGTCTTGTGCTTATACAAGGGACTGTAGCAAAACATTCTAGTGCTTAAAACTTAGTAATTTTCTGTGCTCAGTTAATAATTCATCAAATATGATGTATTGCTTAATATATCTTATACATTCAATATTTTTCTAATTTTCATTCATTAAGCTTATCTTATGCATACTCTGCTGGTATCTTTGGAGTGGAAATTTATGATAAACAATTCAAAAACAATGTCCTTTCCAAAATAATACCTGTAATCTTAAAGAAAATGAGAAAAATACAACTCCTTCCTTCCCTGGGTCTGTTGGCATTGTCCCTGGGCCTGAGTTCCTGTGAAATAATCTTATTTAACTAACTTATTAAAGAGTACTTCAACATTTTTATTTAAAATACTATAAGGTGACAGTAGCTCATCAAACATGTGTTCTAAGAGCATAGCCAACCTAAGTAGCATAATCTTAGATTCTGATCTTATTAATTCAGTTGATTTCAAACAATGTATTACTTTCATAAAGCACTTTATTAAATGTGCAACTTAATATGCTTACATTTTATATCACTATAACTCAGTATAACTGAATGAATTTTATTTTAATAAAATAAATATAATTTTTTTGAAACCAAAATGGTGAAGGGAGCTGTGGGAAAGTCATGGAGGGAATGACAGTGTGGAGTGTGTGAGGAATAGTGAATGTCCTTTTCCAGTCACTCACACCATTACTTCACCTCCTTCATGAAGCTATTGTGTGTATTAAGTGCATATGGGCTTTCTCCCTTGCATGATTTGCTGATTTTTATTTGTTTGTCTTCTTTGTTCACTTTTTTATTTTTTTCCTTTTTGCAGGCAATGTGGGTTGTCCCCAGGATTCAGAATTTTCTGGGAATTTGTTAGTAGATATATTCACTATGAGTCTCACTACATATATAATTAATGATTCTTGAGGGAAATCATGCATTGTTTTTGAGCTATACACATTTTGTTGGAAAATAGGCTAAAATGAATAGTTAAAATTTGTAGGACTAATAATTTGACAGCATATGGAAAGCCTTACTCAGGTTGTCCTCAGGCACATAATCTCTTGATGAGTCCTAAAATGACAGGGTGGAAAGCTTTTCACTGAAAATAATTATGTTTTGATATAAGGCCCTTGGGATAGTGAAAGTTTTATGTATTAAGGGTTAATCATTTTGGTGTTAAACATTTCTGTAAGAATGGGAGGGATTTGTGTGGGAGTTGTGATGGATATAAACACTTGCATGCTCAATATTTCTGATGGACAGTCAGAAAGCCCATACCAGCTGACTTGAAAGGCAACTAATAAAGCATGGCTGTCATCCATCAGCACCAAGAGGAGCATCATATCCTTGGTCACTGGCATCAAAGTGATAGCTTTGGTTTTGACAGGGTCAAGTCTGCAGAAGATATAACGGCTAGGTAGAGATTTCCGTATATAATGTACATATAAGACTGGCAGATTTCCCAAACTTCTGGACAAATTTGGTGATAAATTCTCATGGATGGAAGATGGAAATAGAGGTAGTGAATTTCTATTTGTGAATATTGCTGTTTACATTTAATCATAGAAATGCATGGCCTGGAAAATACAAATGACTTAAGTGTGCCCAAGGCCATCAAGTTTAGTACCAAGTATGATATATGTACAGTTGATCCTTGAACAACACCAGGGTTAGGGCATCAAACCCCCTGCACAGCTGAAAATCTGTATAACTTCCCCCAAAACTTAACCACTCATAGTCCACTGTCTTCTTTTGTTTGTTTTTTGTTTGTTTTGGGGGAGTTGGTTTTTTTTTCATATTTTATTTATTAATTAACTTATGTATGTGATAGAAAAAGAGGGTGTGTCTGTTGGGGGTGGGGCAGAGGGGAAGAGAAAGACAGTGTCAAGCAGACTCCACACTGAGCCTGGGGCCCAACACAGGGCTTGATATCATGACCCATGAGCTCATGACCTGAATAGAAGCTAAGAGTCTGATACTTAACCCACTGAGTTACCCCCAAACCCCGAGTAGTCCACTGTTAACCAGAAACCTTACTGATAACATAAATAGCCCTTTAACATACTGTGTATGTTATATGTATTATATACTGCTTTCTTGTAATAAAGTAAATTATAGAAAAAATGTTATTAAGAAAAACATAAGGAAGAGAAAATACATTTATATTGCTATGCAGTACTTCTCAAAAAACAATCGCATAAAATTGGACCCATGCAGTACAAACCAATGCTGTTCAAGGGCCCACATGCCTACATACCCATATACATAAACACATAGAAACATAACCTCAATATCAGAGTTAGAAATTTCCCTGATCCTTGAGATTCTCAAAAGTACTTGTTCCAAACCCAATTTTGTACTCTGGAGGACACAAAACCACCTCTTTCAAATCCCTGGGAATTCTGTGGGCGCTTTAATTCTTGCTACCTCCTATGGCTCTGAATTTCTTCTATTCCTACTAAACTGCTTTATGGAACTCACCCTGCCATGCATAGTATACCTTTTTGGCAGTTTGGTAACTCAGAAATTGAAAACAGAAAATCCCCTTGCTTATCAAATGAAGCAAAGCAATCCATATAATCAAGTTTATTAAATGTCAAGAAGACATAAAGATAAAAGTGACTTGCAACAACTAAAAACTGTGACTATTAGCTATTCTAGTTCTTAAAAAAGAGTTCTCTATAATTTCCAAAATTATAAATCTAGGTCCATTTTTGGTTCACTGTCTCTATTTTTTCTTCATTCTGTCCTCTCCTAAGGATCTACTCATCTTTCTCATGTCTTCAAATTTATTTCTATCCTTAACCCAATTCACACAACTGGCTCTCTCTGTGTAAGTCTAAGAACACTGCAGAATCCATGTTTATAAAGCCCCATCTAATTAAATTCTTAAGCACGGGCTTTTAATCTCCTAATTTCAATCATAAAAGAGGAGTTTTAATTTCTTCTATTTTATATGCAGTGTTCCAGATCATCTTATTTTGCATAATGAGGTATAATGAGAAAAAAAACCCACATAAATTTTGGTGACAATGACTGAAGTTGGACTCAAATTAGAATCCTGATTTTGTTATTTAATTGTTTCTTATGGGGAACAAGTTACTTAATATTTCTCTTAATCTATTTCAATGAAATGAGGATAAAACAACAATTCAGATGGGTATTATGAAGAATAAAAAAGGTGATACGGAAGCCAGTAAATAAATGTTAATTCCCCATCTAATTCTCTTTCTTCATCAAATGTGTAAACTGAGTTTCAAAGCAGTTCCATAACTTGCCCAGAGGTCACTAAAATTTTGTCTCTCCATCTTTGAATTCCTTGCCTTAACAAAAACAAAAAGGGGAAAAAAAAAGTCTGGTGAACTTCTGGCTAGGCTAGAAGGCTGGATTAATATCCCCTACACCTCATCAAGATGCTAGAGTTGTGGAAAAAGCCATGACAGGTCAAGTCACCCTCAGAAAATTCCAGTCTGGATTAATCTAGGGAAAATAGGTCCAAACTATATAGGACTATCCAGATAAATAAGAACAATTAGCTAATTAACCACATGAAAAAGAGAATAAAAAGAAAAATAAATATATTAAATAACTCTAGAGTAATTTCTAGGTGGGACTGTGGAGCATTTCACATGCTTTTACTCAGGTTTCTCTTTACTACTGGGATTGCATGCAGAGTCTTGAAACAAAGGATAAGAGTAAACACTGCAGTAAGACTGTATTCTTTTTGGAATGGTAGGGTTTATACCTTATCTGCTTTCTGAATATGCAAGAAACATTAGAACAATGTTGATATCTTAGAACTTAATCAATTTTGATTTAGTCTGCTGTAAATGCTGAGAAAAATGATATGTTTTACTATTTATTTCAGTAGGCTGTATCTGGATTCTAAACCCATAGGTTTGATAGTCATCAACTACGGAGCATAGCTCTTGAAGGTGGTTTCATTCTTGCTACTTGGGTCTTCTCTTCACCTGTCAATGTATTTCCCAGAATGTAAGCTTCCTTAATGACCAGAAACATTCACTTTTAACCTATTATTAAAAGAGTTCAATTTATTCTTTGGCAAAAAGAAAAAAAATGAAAGAAAAAAGAACAGAAGGAAGGAAGGAGGGTTAGAAGGAGGGAAAGAGGAAGGCACGAAGGAAGGGAGAAAGAAAATGAAATTAAGGTGACTTTGTAAAGAATTCAGATATTTTGAATTTGCAAAGACAAGAAAAATGTTCCAAATGATAGGAATTATATCTGAACTGCCTACATTTTCAATTTCTGTTTTCAATCAATTCATGAATGTCTAAAAAGAAAAGATAGTGTGTGCTCATTTGCATACTAATTTACACTCCTTACCCAAAGAACTTCTGATTTTTCTCTGATAGTAAAATAAAAGGGGGATGGTTATCCAGTATTTCACTTTCACTTATTTTCAGGAAATAATACAGATATAATACACCTCTAAAAAATTCTCATGATTTTAGAACAGTTATAGCAAAAATTTGTTTTCTCCTCCAAAAATAAACATTCTTTTTCTCTTACAAAATCCTCTAAGTTTGGACATCTTTTTTACTCCTTGGTAAGAATGACAAATCCTGCCTCATCTTTTGGGCAAAGTGGGGTTGTAGTGAGATGGAACCATGGCAATCATTTACATATCTCTAGAAACTGTACACAAACAACTCATATTTTCAGTTGGTGTGAAAGCTTCTAGTAATCATATAATTACACATGTAGTAAAATTTTGGAGCTCACATGGATCAGTTCTTTCTTTGGGAAAAATAGGAAAAGTTGATGTGGGTTCGAGAATGTTATGATATCAGGGTCATAATACCTTAGATGTTGCAGAATAAAACACTACGTTACTTTACATATCCAATAATAGACTTTTCAAACTGTGTCTGTGTTGATTTACAGGTGAATTACAGAAAAGAATTCTAGTTTACCTTAGGCTGTCAAAAGTAGTGTTAGTGATAAAACTCCGTGTTTGTCTCCTCAGTGGGGAGTTGGGTCAGAGATGAGCCATGGCAGATAAAATTGAAGCAATTTTATGTTCCACTTTAATTCTCTAACAAGTGTGAGGACACAGGGAGTACATGGCCCAAGGGCATCCCTATGGTCTAGGCTAGTGGTAAATCACAACATGGATTCAACCTTTCCCTTCCTGGATGTTTATATACTGACAAAATCAGGTTAATGTGAACATCAAGGTGAACCACAAAAAGGAAAAGACTTTCACAAAAGGGCAGCCTAAGGTAGATGGATATTTAATAATAGTAAACAACAGCTGCTGGTCAATCTCACACATGCCTAACCCTGAGTTCCTTAACATCATCATTTGGCAGAGCACCCTTTTTTCTACCAACATCTTACCCTTTACCTCAGAGCATTATCCATTGTCTCTAACTCACTAAGAATAGCTTTGAAAATCACCAATGAAAAATGACACGTTCCTAAAAATCCTTCTTACCCTTCAAAAGGAAAGATGAATTGTGAATACAATACTGATAAACCTTCATTGTTGAAATGGTAATAAACCATATGTTGAATGTTTATTTTGGTCTGATAAGATTCCAGAAAGTCTCTGAAGTAAGACATATTTACCCAAATCATCACAAAATTTCTTTTTCCTTACAGAATGAAATGTACAGGAAGAACACTCAATTATTCAAAGAAGAAAAATAGAATTCTGTGAAGATTTTTTTATGTGTATGAAGATTCAGCATGCCTTATATCTTAATCTATTATATTTGAAAGGAATACTAATGGAATATATTAAATACTAAGAAACTAAAGCATATGTAAAATTATCATAGTAGATGTCTTTGTATGAGCTTTAGAACAATTTAGTATCATGACCAGTTGCATTAATCAGTGTTGTTAGAAATCTTAGCTCTGTTGGCTACTAGGAATGCTGCAAATGTCACATCACCTTGCTTGCTCTTGCCTCTTCACTCCTCAGGAAGGAAGCAGATAATTGTAAATCTTACAGAATATTCTGCCCAAAGCATTGCAGCAAGCTGGTCTAAGAGATTATGTCTCTGAAGTTGTCAGGTCTGAGATTTTTCTATGGAATGACCTCAAGGAGCGAATACCATTGTAACCACTTACTTTATACAAGAAGGTACGTGAGGTTAAAGGTGGCACTGAGCTCTTCTGTAGTTACACTAAGGCCAGAGTAAGAAAGAGCAGGGGCTTACACTGCACCAGGTGCAAAGAAGGTTGGAGAAAAGAAAGCGTTTCCTGAAAGTGGGTAAAGTTTTACCAATGAAAGCTGTTCTGGGAAACCTTTAGATAGAATTCTCTATACAGAGGAGCGATTCTTACAGTTAGCACCCTTACCGTGTGAGGATATGTCTAATTTCCAAACAGGTCAAGAATGGCAAACGAAGTGTGGAGGTGAATCTTCTTTCATCAGCTCTCACAAATATAGAAAAGTAAAGAAAAGGAAGAAAATGCAGTTCAGGGACATCCACAAGGGTTCTCACAGCTGGCCGGCAGCATCAACCGCCCCTGCAGCTCTCTGAACACAAAAATGTAAATGCAATCATTTTCAAAGGGTAATCCAAGGATATGTGCACAAGTGCCTCGGCATGCCTGGGTATTTACGTATACAGGATTAGAAGTACATTTTATTTTTATATTTGCACTAAATACTACATAAATCATTAAGGAAACACCACCATTAAAAGTAAAGGACTAAGAGGTTCGGCTTCATCGGGTCTCGATTTATGTAAATATTTTACATACTTTGTGGACTCACCTCATTCCAGACCAGGACCTCCCTTGCTGTTCCAAATTGGGTTTCTTGTTAACTGGGAGAACAGGTATTTCTGATGAATTGGACATACTGTGTGGTGGCTTTGTGATTTGAACAAATTCCCATTAGCTTCTAGGAAGAAATCACAAAGTTGATTTTCATCTGTGAACTGAGACAGGACGTAAAAAACTCCCCAGAGAGAGTAGGGAAAAAAAAAAGAAAGAAAGAAAGAAAGAAAGATTGTAGGCTGTGAACCTAACACTGAAAATTATTTCAGGATATTTAATGTGGAACATGATTTAATCAGCCCTAATGAAAGCCATGAAGGCTCTAATACTTGTAATATGTTTCTTACAGATTTTTGTATTGTTATTTAATATCTGCCCTTAAACAGTGATAAAAGAGGATGAGCAGCACCAAAGGTATATTTAGGTTGAAGAGGAGGTGGAGGGGGGGAGGGGGTACTAAAGCACATTTAAATGTTTCTTCAAGTGAGATTTCAATCCTCCCAAACCAATCTTCCAACACAAGTTTCGTGAGCATAAAAACACTTAATAAGTACCATTGAATGATGATTAACTTCCCAAATTACCAGCTAATTAATCTGCTGTGAATTTAATTGGTGAATTCAGCCCTCCAAGTCAGAAGCTAGTAGGGTGGGCAGTCTCAAATTAATTCCTCTTGAAAAACTAGAAAGCTAGAAAAATCCTATTAATTCACGCTAAATATAACTGATTAGAGGAAAACATTTTGATAATGAACATGCTGTTTTGTCCTTCTCTTTTCCTTTAGTACTAAATAGTCTAGATGCCAAGTTGCTTCTACTTTTAATGGAATTTTACAAACAAAGCTTATTTTTAAGCAAATACGATGGTCTTAAAGATTCCACTTAAAAGTTTTACAATTTGGCCATGCAAAATATTTTTGAAATAAAAATTAGTTCAGCTGGAAGAGCCTCCTGTTATATGATCTGCTGGAAAATCATGTGAAAAAGTAACTTCAAAATTGCACCTCTGAGAAAGGGTCAAAATACATTCTAAATATTATCTATCAGTTTGAATTAATAGTTTTTTCTACTTTCAAGTAAACTATAATTAATAAAACAATAACTATTATTTGTTGAATGTATACTAGGTATGATGTAAGGTATATTATTTGTAACTTATCAAACTTATTAGATGTTACTGAAAACATTTTAGAAATGAAGAAATTGGGCAAGGAAGAAGTTAATGGCCTAGGATAGTAGAAGTAGAATTTAAAGGCAGATGCATGTAACTGCAAGACCTATTATTTCAAAATTCTTTCTTACTCTCTCAAAAACAAAGTGGCAGCACAAAACAAAATAAAGTCAAAAATAAAGAAATAAGTAAAAATGCACACATCTATGTAAACATTAGAAAAAGTTTATGTCTACAAGATTCTAGCTTCTGCTAGAATGTAAAATCAACAAAATGTAACTGTTTTTAAGTTATTTCACAGTTTTTTGCCAGTGATATTGTTTCAAAATGCTAAACTAGGTTAGCGAAGCATAGTCAAGAGTCATAAGAAGGAAACCATTGTTGAAAACATATTTTACTTTATGATTGGCTCTCTGGGGGAACACATGAATTTGTGAAAAATAAAATTTATTTTCTGTTAATTATTGAAATCAATAAGACATATAGAAAAGAAATTACCTTCTCTGCCCTAGACTTGTTAATTTCTAAAGGGTCACTTTCTGCTGACTTAGAAATTTCTACAGTATCCTCTGGTCAAATTTTGAACAAGTTTAGTTAGGTAGCGTTTGGAGAAGAGATAGACTTTTCCTTAATCACTCTTAGAAGAGTTCAACAACTGTTTGGCACATATTCTAAATCTCTGCCAAAACTTCACTTCATGCCAGTTTTGGAACTTCCTTACTATGTAAATTAAGCTTCTCTCGATCTGAAGTGAACTGCAGAAGGTATTTCTGTGTTGGTCAAATAGTGTGGTAGAATCATTTCTTTATTTCCTTAGATTCATCTTTAGTATTTTATTGAACACTTCACTAAGTATCAACTTAGAAATTGATGGTAAATTCTATTCTATTTTTAAAGGAGGTGGCAGAGCAGCCTGAACATAAGTTTTTTATTTTTTTAAAGATTTATTTATTTATTTTAGAGAGGAGTTGGGGGAGAACAGTGAGGATGAACACAGGAAGAGGGAGAGAGAGAATCTCAAGCAGACTCCCTGCTGAATACAGAGCCTGATTGGGGTTGGGGGGCTGGACCTCAGGACCCCTGAGACGATGACATCAAGAGTCAGATGCTTAACTGACTGAGCCACCCAGGCACCCTCATAAGTTTTCACTATACAGTCAGAATGAACTTAATAAACTTTTCACTTATGCTATGTATGGTTATAGACATCAGTGATACAAAGACACATGTGAGAAAATGTTCATCTAAAACAGTTGATCATTGTCTACATCCATTTAGCTGTCTGCTTTGCCGGAGTTCTTGTTTGTCAAACTTGCCAGTGTGTAACTAGGAAAGCTAACCTCTCCTTTGTCCATGTGTAAAGCCTGGGTAACCGAAGTTTAAGCCAGTTGCCTTGGTTCCATCTGATTTACTGGTAATCAGTATTTGGTCCTGTTGTGGCTAGTGTAACTTGGAGAATTTCAGTAGGGAAACTTCTAGAATATTTTCAGTACTTCTCCCAAAAAGGGAGAAATGAAAGAGGAGAGGAAGGAGAAAGGAAGACAGGAAGGAATGAAGGAGAGGAAGAACAATGGCACTTACTTTTTTCCAGTCTTAATGTGACACACACTCACACAATCCTCTTCCACAAAGGGGGACTGATATTTCTATACAGTTCATCTGAACTCTATACTGATTCACTACTTTAAATAGCAAGTGATCAGAAAAAAAGATAGATTATAGATATAGAGGTAGATGATAGATAGATACATAGATAGATACCTGGATGAATAGAGAACGGTGATGATGACCGCTAAATCAGTAGCTCTGAAGTTGTGTCTTTAAAATACTTAATGATGGGGTGCCTGTGTGGCTCAGTGGGTTAACCCGCTGCCTTTGGCTCAGGTCATGATCTCAGGCTCCTGGGATTGAGTCCAGCATCTGGCTCTCTTCTCAGCAGGGAGCCTGCTTCCCCTTCTCTCTGTCTGCCTCTTTGCCTACTTGTGATCTCTCTCTCTGTGTCTAATAAATAAATAAAATCTTAAAAAAATAAAATACTTAATGTTGATTCTGATATTGAGCTTCTACACATTTTGTATTCATAATAAATGGCAGTAGTTGAATAAGGTAATGAACATAGTAATCTTATTTATCTTAAAGTCTAAGTAAAAATGTATACTTATCAGTTGTGAAGTTATCAGTCTATGAAGGAGATCTAGATCCCAAGCATCAATACAAAGTGAACTTTCATTAGCATTAAGTGACATCACCGAAAAGGATAATGATTGCAATACAATTTTCAGTCTTCTGAGGTACAATTTATTCAGGTGAATATTTAAGTCACAGAATATTCTACATAGGATTTAATCCATTTTACATTCTTCAAATCAATGAAAATAAGGTGGGAATAATGGATACTCATCTCAGGTATACAAAATAAAGTTAAATTTCAAACTCATTTATGAAAACATTTAGCACTTTGATTTGTATAGTGATATTTTGGGGATGAATATAGTCAACTTAAAGAACAAAATTGAACAGTTTGCCCAAGTGGTATTATTTTAATTGACTCAGAAAGCTGTGGGGGACTTCATATACTAAAGCTACTTCATTTCATAATTACTTTTAAAAAGAAAAATGTGTTTTGTCAATAAATATCAAAACTGAAATTCAGGAAGATGGCAGACAGGGCACATAAAAATAATTATTTTCTCTATAAAGTGTCTAGAAATGAAAATTAAAGTAGTTTCAAAAAAAGTGTATTCTCAGGAAAAAATTAAACAGATAACTAAAAATTTAAAGACCTTTCAAGATACAAGGCATGCAGGCACATTCAGCCAAGAGAACAAAAGTCTCAAAACCCTTTCAAAGAAATCACTTTTAGAGTGCTCCAGCTGCAAAAATGATGAACGCGAAGAGCAGCAAAAGGACTTGAGACAACCTTCAGAGAGATTATTAAAGAATAATCCAAGGCAGAACCGGGCTGATAGGTCCCTTTTTCCTTCTCTGCTTGTGCTCAGCTTTCAATCAGTAAAATCCTATCCACAGGTTAAAGTAGCCAAGCAATTGGTTGGTTGGCTTAACGAGGATATGAAGTGCCCACATTGCAACCTTCTTAAAACCCACAGCAAAGGCTACCATGGGACATTTCCTGGCAGCACACCTATTTCCCAGGATCTATGGAAATAAATTCCTAAAACCAAAAAGCCACTCTTTTTCTTCTATCTCTAAATCTTCTACAAGTTCTTCTGGCCTGCTCTAACCCAGGAACAGAGTGAAGGGGATTTTGTAAAAGGAGAAACAAGTTTACCTCAGTTAGATTAGCACAGTTCAACAGCTGGGAAGTGAGAGTGAAGATTGCCAAATTATAGTTTCTTATTAATAAAGGAATAAGTAAATACATATGTCAAATATATATATTTTTTCTTTCAAGGTAAAACTAACTTGTTTTGCCTTTTGAGGAAAGACACTCTTACAACTTAGATTACTAATCTGTCAAATAGAAACATTCAAATGAGAAAATAGGCATTGCATTTTGCCTTTCACTAATATTGATACATAAATGAGGAATAGAAAATGAGGTTTTCAAGTAAGTATTCCCTATGCAATCGTGTCATGGGAACATTACAAACTCAGGTGGAAACTAAGTGGCTCAGCGATTATACATTCTCTGTCATTCATCTTGTCTATGACTAGTAAAAGGAAACATATGGCATATGATCAGGTTTTCCTGAGATTGTCTGGACTTGTTCACTATCATACAAAAGAAGAAAAACTAAATGGATACACCAAATTACAGACATTTCATTCAGGAGTGAAAAGACAGAATGTGCTTAGACATCTCCTTCCCCGTGTTAGGCAGAATGAGGGCCTTACAAAGATGCGCATGTGCCTGTCTCTGGAACTTGTCAATATGTTAGGTGAATGAAGACTGCAGATGATTTAAGGTTGCAAATCAGCTGAGATTATCCGGAATCATCTGGATAAGTATCCGTCAGGCCTGATGTAATCATAATGTTCTCCAGGAGTGGGAGAGGGGAGGCAGAAATGGAGGTTGGAGTAATGCAGTGGGTGAAGGACCAAACTGGTTTCAGCTGGCTTGGCAGACAGAAAAGGGGAGCATGTGCCGTGCAATCCTCAGGTCTTGGAGTTACACACATCTCTGATTAATTTGGAAACAGGTTAAGATGGAGGGTGGTGGTCATTCTTTTTGGAAAAACAATCAAGAACGGACGTACAGAGTCTGAAGCATGATGCATACATAAAGCTAGGGAATACATGATATAAACTCTGGAATATTTAGGGACTTTATCATCCAGCCAAGGAAAAATGTATCAGCAAAAAGGAAATAATCATATAAGACTTGAGGGACAATATAAAACACTGGAAAGAACATCGTTGGTCTTTGGAGTCAGAAAAATGGAGGTACAAAACCCATGACTGCCACTGGCTAGCTGTGTACATGGACACATGAATCATTTCAAGTACCAGATTTACCATCCATAAAATGGGTAAGGACATTTGGCTTTCTAAGGAATAGTGAAAAGATAAAGCAAAGATAGTATGGGGGGCACCTGGGTGGCTCAGTGGGTTAAAGCCTCTTCCTTTGGCTCAGGTCATGATCCCAGGGTCCTGGGAGTTCCACATTGGGCTCTCTGCTTAGCGGGGAGCCTGCTTCCTCCTCTCTCTCTCTGCCTACTTGTGATCTCTGTCTGTCAAATAAATAAAATCTTTAAAAAAAAGAAAAAAGATAGTA
Source organism: Mellivora capensis (assembly GCA_004024625.1). Lineage (NCBI taxonomy): Eukaryota > Metazoa > Chordata > Mammalia > Carnivora > Mustelidae > Mellivora > Mellivora capensis. The sequence goes on along the minus strand of PISX010000413.1, from coordinate 143,280 downwards.
TGAAAAGTCTAGTATATTGCCTAAGACATAGTAAGATTTTAGCAATACAATATCAGCTACTGAGAGTGATAGAATAGTTTAGCTGTCATTTGGGGGGAAAAAAGTTAAAAGATTTCATGAGGAAGTAAACTTTGAGGAAATTTAAGGAAAAAAAGGGAAACATGAATTGATCAGAAGATCTGTAAGTAGTGTACTATTCTTATTGATTCTGTAAATTGAAATAAATCATGATTATATCTTACTAGAAATACAGTCTATTTATTTAATGAATAGTAATGTATTGTGATAAATTGGTTTCTATCTTAGGCAGTTCATTTTTTAACCTGCTAATATAGACCACAGAAGGTTATAGTAGTTAGGAAGATGGCCAGTAATGTAATGCAGTAAAGAACTTTATAAAATAGAATCATAATTGCCTAAAATGAGCACAGTATAAATGTTCTCATGATTTGGCCTTGCTAAGCAAATGTTTTCCAAAATATATTTTGAAAGTCTATTTCTTTGATAGTTGTTAAAATAACATATTTCACATGTGATATTCTAAGAGACTCTTCAAAAGAAAAAAGAAAATGTGGAGATCCTGCAGTCATATAAATTTAAGAGACATTACATAATATACCCCTGTATATTATGAGCCAAATTGTTCACACACATTAAGTTTATTAGGGCTATATGGAGTCCTGCTATCCTAAAGCTATTTAACTTTGCCCAGCATTTTGCCTTCAAAAAAAAAATGTCCATTACTTCATTACCACAAAATTCAAATACCCCACACTTGATGTACCATGCCATGGAACTATTTTTCCACAGAAAAATAATTTGTACTATACAGACTTAAAATTTAGGGTAAGACAATGGGATAAATAGACTGCTGAAAATTCATGTTTTTGAGAAAAAGATATTCAAGGAACATTTCTGCAACAATTAAAATATTCTGTATCTATGTTATCCAGTACAGTAGCCACTAGGCAAGTGTAGCTATTGAGTACCTGAAAGATAGCTAATGAGACCAAAGGATGGGATTTTTTCATTTCATTTCATTTAAATTTAAATAGCCACATGTGGCTAATGAGTATTTTATTAGATAGCACAGTTATAGACCTTTAGAAGTATGATTTTAGATAACTAAATCTGTGTCAGTTTTCTTACTAATAATTTTAACATATGTGGAGACACAAGCTTTTGATCTGAGGAGTAAACACTTAAATAGTTCAAATCAAAGTTACTGTATGATTGACATGACTTCATTCAATGGAAGTGTTTAATAAGATGAAGAAACATATTCAAAATAAATTATGACAATTCAGAAATTAAAGACAAAAATACAAATTTTGATTGTACATTTGTTAAAATAAATCTAATTGAAAATTCATAATCCCTATTTGAAATATTTTTTCTGTTTATTTGGTCTTCTTTTTTTTTTTTTTTTTTTTTTGCAAAAGCATCGTAATAACAAAAATCTTGTGAAAGCCTGGAATATATTATCATATTTTAGTGTTCTAGTGAAACTTTCAAACTATAAAAATTTAATTTACATTCATGATCTTATATAGCAATTTTGGCTGCAAATTAACCATTTTAAAATTGACAGTGCTTATTAGAGAAATCATTATTAAAAAATATTTCAGGTAAACATAGATAACCATCATATACAAGAGCCATAAAAATCACTTCAGTACAGTAAAGCTTAGCACACCACAGTTTCTAGTGATAGAGAAAAATAGAAACCAATTTTAGTGAAGTAGGATTAAATACAAAAAGCATGCAAGAGTAATGATGATTTGATAGATTTCTTATAAATATAAAACAGTAAGTTTAAAATCAATGGCTGTGTTATAGCTAGAGTACAGAATGCTCTTTTTTTAAATATTATGTGGTATCTGATAACTTCTTTTTAATTAGTTCTTTAAATGGTTAAATATGGATTGTTGTCTATGTTCAAAGGGTTCAACATTTGATCTCCATTTATTAATTAAATGTCTGATCAATTTATTTTATTTTTTATGGGTTTGAAGTATCAGGCACATGTGTCATTTTGATTTTTCTGTATATCTCAATTTCTACATTTGATATGTGATGCCCTACTCATAGTGATAATGTTTTTGACAAATATGTTTTATGGGAATTTAACTTTGTATAAAGTGAGGCTCTTTTTCCTGTTTAGGTTTTGCCCTGAATACTATTTTATAACACATTGTTGTTGCCATCCATGGCAAACCCATCATGGGTTATGTTTGTCTAGGAAATCTTTGTCTATTTTCATAAATAACTGCTCTAAAGAAACCTCTCTGGTAAGCTACTTATCAGTGGTGTTTGTTCTGCAACATAGGCCATAAATATTTAACCTTTATTTATAGATTTCAATCAGAATTCCCTCAAGGATGTGTGTGAAACTCTGAGCAATTAAAAGTTTGCCAAGTCGGAGCACCTGGGTGGCTCAGTGGGTTAAAGCCTCTGCCTTCGGCTCAGGTCATGATCTCAGGATCCTGGGATCGAGCCTCACATCGGGCTCTCTGCTCAGCAGGGAGCCTGCTTCCCCCTCTCTCTCTACCTGCCTCTCTGCCTACTTGTGATCTCTCTTTCTCTGTCAAGTAAATAAATAAAATATTGAAAAAAAAAAAAGGCTCAGTGGGTTAAAAGTTTGCCAGGTAATTCTGAGGCACAGCTAGTTTGGTGAACCTTTCCACTAGGCTCCAAAGAAACTGATACATTATAAAAAGATTTAAAATGATCCTGGCCACATGTCATGCCAAAATAGCAACTAATAAAAATTTTAAATATTGACCTAAAAAACAAGCCTAATTAGTTTTTATACTTTCAGATTATCAAATGTGTTTTAAGGTGCCACTATGGCTCAGTCTTTTTTTTTTTAATATTTGCATTATTTATAGTACAACTTAAATTGTGGCAAACTTGGACCCCCCAAAACAGAGCTTAAAGATGATACAAAACTGGGGGCACATACGTTAAAGATAGGTAGTTAAGAGTAGTTAAGGTACTCTACTCCATGAGAAAGTACCAGGAACCAGCTTAACCCTGGAATCCTCAACACGCAGTTTCCCTCTGTGCCATCAAGTATGGGCCAGTTCCTGGTCAGGGAGAATGGAGCAGAAGTGACTTCCTTATAAAAATGAAATCTGGGAGGTGCCTGGTTTAGTCAGTTAAGTGTCTGCCTTTGGCTCAGGTCATGATCCTACGGGTCCTGTGGTTCAGGTCATGATCCTAGGGGTCCTGTGGTTCAGGTCATGATGCTAGGGGCCTTGGGATTCAGTCCCTGCTCATCATTCCCTGCTCCTACTTCCTCTGCCCCTCCCCCTGCTCATGAACATGCTCTCTTAGATAATAAAATCTTTTTAAAAAATGATATCTGGAAGTTGTAGATTTCAATTCCGTTCATATCTCACTAGAAGACACTTAGTCACATTGAAATGTGCTTCTACACGGGTAGCTAAGAGCCTACCTAAATGGAAAGAATTTATATTTTTAATTTTTGAGGAACCTCCACACTGTTTTCCAAAGTGGCTGTACCAATTTACATTTCTACCAACAGTGTAAGAGGGTTCCCCTTTCTCCACAACTTTTCCAACATTTGTTTTCTTGCCTTGTCGATTTTTGCCATTCTAAAGTGGTATCTCAATGTAGTTTCGATTTGAATTTCCCTGATGGCTAATGATGATGAATACTTTTTCATGTGTCTGTTAGCCATCTGTATGTCTTCTTTGGAGAAGTTTCTGTTCATGTCTTCTGTCCATTTTTTGACTTGATTATTTGTTTTTGGGCATTGAGTTTGAGAAGTTTTTTATAAATCTTGGATATCAGGCCTTTGTCTGTAGTGTCATTTGCAAATATATTCTTCCATTCTGTGTGTTGCCTCTTTGTGTTTTTGTTATTTCCTTTGTTGTGCAGGAGCTTTTTATCTTGATGAAGTCCCCAAAGTTTATTTTCACTTTCGTTTCCCTTGCCTTTGGAGACATGTCTTGATAGAGGTTGTTGTGAGAGAGCTACCCTATGATCCAGCAATTGCACTACTGGGTATTTACCCCAAAGATACAGATGTAGTGGAAAAACAAAGGGCCATATGTGCCCCAATGTTCATAGCAGCAATATTTACAATAGCCAAACTGTGGAAAGAGCCCAGATGCTCTTCAACAGATGAATGGATAAAGAAGATTGTGGTCCATATACACAATGGAATATTACTCAGCCATCAGAAAGGATGAATACCCAACTTTTGCATCAACATGGATGGGACTGGAGGAGATTTTGCTAAGTGAAATAAGTCAAGCAGAGAAAGTCAGTTATCATACGGCTTCACTAGTTTGTGAAATATAAGGAATAGCATGGAGGACATTAGGAAAAGGAAAGGAAAACTGAAGGGGGGAGAAAATGGAGTGGGAGACTAACCATGAGAGACTATGGACTCTGGGAAACAAGATGAGGGTTTTAGAGGGAAGGGGGGATGGGTGAGCCTGGTGATGGGTATTAAGGAAGGCATGGATTGCATATGGAGCATTGGATGTTGTATGCAAACAATGGATTGTGAAACATTACATCAAAAACTAATGATGTACTGTTTGGTAACTAACATAAAGCAATTAAAAAAAAAAGAAAGAATTTCTGACACAAAATACAGGAGAATGGGTGTAGCGAAGTAATTACCGATGTCATACATAGGTCTTTTCGTCTGCCTGAGGCTTAATTGTCCACATTTATCTCTGGTCCTCTACCCTAACCTCTTTCTATATCCTTCCTTTATACTCTCACGCTCTATTAAATCTTCAGTTTGCTGAAAGTCTTCAACTCCACTCCCCAATTCTTACCTAATCTCTAGACCTTATATCCACCTGACCTGTCCACTTGGAGACCCAATCACACCCTAAACTGAGTGTGTTCTGAACCACACAGACAAATTCTCTTTCCTCATCACAGGTACTTCTTTTTGTGTTATAATTTTAGTCATTTATTTCCATATATGCTTCTAGTTACTATGTTAGATTGCAAGCAACTTGAAAGCACAAAGCAGTTGCTTAGTCACACTAGTTGCAAGAATTAAATAAGCAGTGATAATAAAAAATTTTAGAATTCTATAAAACACAGTTTTTTGATAGTATCTTTCCATTTTAAAGAACTTGAAAAGCCACAAAACTCAAACTTTTAACAAGCTCAAGAATTACAACTATAATACACTATCATATTGGTATTAAACACAACCATTTTATATTAGAGACTCGTTATCTTAAGATTTGAAGAAATTTCTACCATTTTTGAAAAGCTGTAATTCTTAGAATGCTCTGCCTTATATTGTGCTGAATGCGATCTCTTGTGTATCACATACCTTGATCAGAGTTCCGGCTAACAATAGAATACATTCTACATCTTCTATACCAAAAATTGAAACACGAACTGGCATAGAATATGAAAAGATTTATGAAACTTAAATCTCTTCAACTTTAACATGAGACTTTGGAGTGAACTATTGTTATCTATAAAAAATGATGTAATTATCATAAGGGAAGCAATATTCATATGTATTTTTTTCCTCCAATCTTTAAATTAAATGTTAAACTCAGCATCACCTGACCAAGACAGTATAATTTAGATGCAAAACATTTTGGCTCACTGTGAAACCAATATAATTTACTCACACCAATAAAAGTAATTGCTGAAAAGAAAGATTTATTATTCAGTCAATCCAATATATTACAAACACAAACCAATATACAGTGGCAATCAATTTATTATACTATATAAAGCATTTCATGTGGAAATCAATTTATAATAAACCAAAGACTTAGTGCCAACCACATTTTTAAAAAGCTTGATATAATATTCACATAAATTCCATGCAAAACATTCAGGCTTGACTTTATAGATGTCCCAGAGAGGAACATTGCTCTTTTTTTTTTTTCCCCCATGTCATCAACTTCCAAGAAAGTCAAAGATTTGTAAAAACTAGTTTTCTTTTCATTCTGAATATGAAACAAAGGAATCATTAACAAGACAGAAGTGGATTCTCCTTTAAAAGCTTAGGAATTCTTCAAATCTGATAAGTCGTGGAACTCACTGAGAAACAGCAGCTGTAGAATCACATTTTTGCTGACTTCGATTTTATTTAAAGAAACAATTTAGCAGCATGGATTTTGCAAACACTAACACATTTCTCCAATTCACATTTTAGATTTGCTGTAGCCAAAGGAGCACTTGCCAAAGTAATAAAGCCTTTGCAACTTGAAATGGGTAGGTGTTTCCAAAACATTTCAATTATTCTCCTGATGACTCTGAGAGACTAAGGGCGAAACTGATTTAGGTATGCAAAATGAGACATTTAGAGGCAGTCCCAGCGTCCTCTCTCACACAATCCCATCTCTTCTGTCCTTTACACATGAATAATTATGTGCAGGGCTTTCTGGGGATTAACTAGTAAGAAAGAGAAAAATCAGGCAGGGAAACTTTAGGGGACAGCTTTCCAAATTCATTTCAATGAGATTCGACTAACTCACATTCATTACAGTGTGTCCAATCTTACTGCTGATGAGACAACCAGAAATAATAGTCCTAGTAATCATGGTGGCAAGTCTTTGACTCCCAAGTATCTTTCAGGATTTCCTCTAAAAGTAATGACAAGAGCATTTACTCTCAAACCTGTGAGCATAGATTATGCAGCACTAACTCTAATTTTAAGAAGCTTAATTTATACCCAGTATGAGTTATATTTTAAAATTCAGATAAATCATAACTTCTATGTAATCTGCATTTTACTTGGTGATGTGGGCAGATGCCTGCTTTTAAAGTGATCATTTATTTTATAAAAGTAAGCTTCTCACTGTTCCTTAATTAACGATTGTTAATTTAATTAAACAAGGAGGCTATTGAGATGGGAGGAGGGAGGCTAATACCATGATGACCTGAATAAGCAAACTGAAATGTCATGACTCAAAATTTCAAGTGGAAACCCAAGGACAACCCATCACAAATAGCCGACTGGGCTTTAAGCAACAGCCAGTCATTATTTTCCTTACTTTACTTTCACCTTTTCTCTAGAAAAGTCTCTCCTGGAGCTCCTGTCTGTGGAAAGCTCTTGCTTACTTCTGGGTTAGCATTGCCCAGCTGGAATGGGTTTGGATCAGAAAAACTCATAATTTTTAACATGCCTCTCAGTTTATCTTTTAACAGGCTTTACTTTTGCCCTTAAGTTTAAAATGCCTCTGTATACAGTTTCTCAGCCAAGTCAAAATCCTGGTCACTTTCTTGTACTCTCAGTCCTCAACTTTGATTTCTTTCTCCCCCCCCCCCAATCTCTCTATCTCTATCTCTTTCTTTTCCCCTCCTGCTTACCATTCCTTACTATGAAACTATGGAATTTTAAGTTTGGAAAAATCACTGAAGAGCTCCAGTGCATCCTTTGGTTGTAGGATGTGTAAACTCAGGACTTGGGGTGATCAACACTCAGACTACAATCCAATAGCTGTAAGGTCCTCTACCCACAATGGCAATGTATGTATATAGTGATTTTAAATGTGTTTTTTTTAAGATTATTTATTTATTTGACATAGAAAGACACAGCAAGAGAGGGAACACAAGGAGAGGGAGTGGGAGAGGGAGAAGTGGGCTTCCCAAAGAACAGGGAGTAGGATGCAGGGCTCAATCCCAGGACCCTGGGATCATGACCTGAGCCAAAGGCAGATGTTTAATGACTGAGACACCCAGGCACCCCTGTATATAGTGATTTTAAAGTAGGCAATTGTTTTGAATTCTATCTGCCAGGCAGCTTGATAAGAATTTCATATTCAGTATCTCACTGAATAAAAACAACAAACTTATCAGTTAAGTTATATTATTTTTCCTATCATTTCAAATAATGAAGCATATTCAGCTAGTAAGTTTATTAGTTGATTAAAAATCCACAATATTTATAATGGTAACTTTGTTATACAAGATCTATGACTTTTCCTTTCTTTCCATACTGATCTGAGGGTCTAAATACAAGTGCAGAAAATTATAACTCTGCTTAGTTCCCATTCCAGGCCCCATATTTCCTCATCAGTCCAACTTCTCTATATCATGCCCAATTTTTAGGCCACTGCTTTAAGGAAAGACATAAAACACATGCACCTGAACAGGTAAATAGGAACAATTTCAAGAAGACACACCCTTGGAGGTGATATATTTATGTATTATATACATATACTAAATATGTGAGAATGAATTAAGTTATTTTTATATATAATTATATAATACAGTAACTATACGAGGGTTAATTAAAACACTGACTCATTGATTTCTGGGGGTTTACTGAACAAGTCAACTCAGAGGAAAACATTAAAGTGGGATAAAGAGGCACCTGGGTGGCTCAGCTGGTTAAGCATCTCCCTTTGGCTCAGGTCATGATCCAAGAGTCCTAGGATCGAGCCCAGCATCAGGATCCCTCCTCAGCAGGGTCCTGTTTCTCTCTCTCCCACTCTCCCTACTTATGATCCCTCTCTCTTTCAAATTAATAAATAAAATCTTTAAAAAGAAAAAAGTGGAATAAAGATAATGAGAATACTGGGCAAGCTTCTGGAGGAAAAAGTGGCAATTTCAGTAGGGTTACCACGAGACCGCAAAGTAACTTTGTGTTAGAACACAGTACTCAATCTAGGTGGATATAATGCTAAAAGGAAACTTCTCTAGGCAGACCAATTAGGGAACATGTGCTTCCTCTTGGATGATCAATTGCGAGGACAAGTCCTTCCAGGCTGCAGCCCCATGCTGGAGCTCAGAGTTTGCCAAGCACAACTGAAGCTAGCTGGGCATCATGGCCATTCCCACTCAGTTACTGGGTGCCCTTGAAAAGCATACAATCTGGGGTGCCTGGGTGGTGCAGTCAGTTAAGTCTGACTCTTGGTTTCAGCTTAGGTTGTGATCTCAGGGTCATGATCTCAGGGTCCTGAGATGGAACCCACAATGAGCTCCACACTCAGGGTGGAATCTACTTGAGATCCTCCCTCTACCTCTGCCTATTCCCCTCACGTTCTCTTGTTCTGTCTAAAATAAATAAATATTTTTTTTTAAAGGACATAATTTGTACAAATTTATTGGATGGAACAGAGGCTCAGGAGGCTAATAAAAAGATCACCCCTTAAATGCAAATAGAGTAAAATATCATCAGTCTAATCACTGGTAGGCTTAGAAATATACCCATTTTATACTATAACCTTCTTGTTTCCTCTTTGTCCTGTTCAGGTAGAAGGAGCACCTGAACTTGGCTGGGTAGTACAAGATGATGAGAGATAAAAAAGGAGGGGTATAATCTTATACGGGAAGAAAATTTTTAATTTTATTATTTTAATATTATTTTTACAGTAACAGAAAGAATTCAATTGTCTTGTTTAAAAATTTTAAAGTTTTTATTTATTTATGAGAGAGAGAGAGAGAGAGAGAGAATGCACAAGTAAGCAGAGCAGCAGAGGAAAGGGAGAAGCAGGCTCCCTGCTGAGCAAAGAGCCCAATGCAGGACTCCAACTCAGGATCTCACCAGGAATCATGACTTGAGCCAAAGGCAGATGCTTAACTGACTGAGCCACCCAGGTGCTCTGGAATTCAATTGTATCTTAAGTTTCTATATATAGTTTATTTTTCCCAATATCATATTGCTATATCAGGTATTACAAACATTTTTTTATGTTACATCAATTCCATAACAGCAAATATTTTATCTGTTTCCTGACTACTTTATCTCCAGTATAGCATAGTACTTAAAAGAAATATTTGCTGAATGAATGAAGAAAGGAATAAATGGGATATATAAACACAAATTTGTGTGTTTAGACAATATGTTGGAACATTTGGGTGTCTTAATCTGTCCAGGCTGCTTTAGTAAAATAGAGTTAAATATCACAGTCTGAGTAGCTTATAAACAACAGAAATTTATTTCTCACAATTCTGGAGGCTAAAAGTTCAAAGTAAGAGTACCAGCACGGTCAAGTTCTGATGAAGGTCTCCTTCTGGGTTGCAGATTGCCAGTTTTTGTTTTGTTTTGTTTTGTTTTGTTTTCCCTGTGTCCTCACATTATAGAAGGGGCTAGAGAGCTTTGTGGGGACTCTCTTAAAAGGACATTGATCCCACTCATGAGGGCTCTGCCAAAGACCCTTACATGCTGGATCCTTACAAAGACCCTAATACCTTTGTATGGAGTTTAAGATTCAGCATATGAATTTGAGGGAAACACATTTTCCTTAAAAAGCAAAAGTCCAATCATCCTAATCCCAACGTTCCCATGACTTACTTCTATTCCTCTTTCCTGAATACTCATTGCAAATATTTCTAATGGGTCAAAGAAGGGGTATAAGAATAAAAATAAAGTAGAGTTCAACAGATTTATTTGCAGATAAACTAAATGACCTCATTAGTAAGACATATATAGTGTAAAACAAGAAAAGTAGTCAAATTTAAAATTAAAAGATAGGAGACTATTGTCATAATTAAAATTTTAATAAATTTATAAATAAAATTAAAATTAAAATTAAATTAAAAGATAGAAGAATATTGTAAGAAGTATTAAGTATCTTTTGCAATTGATTGATTTTGAATTAATGAATTCCCCATCATGAGTCATGTTTCAGAAAAATGGATAAATACCTTTTCAGAAGTATCTATTCATTTCATCTTTTTCAATTATTCATTCAGTTAATAGATAATTATAGAACACCAACCATTCGTCAGATACTAGGTCAAGCACTAATTTTTCAACAAGATAAAGACAGATGTCATTCTTAGCCTAATAAATGCAGATTTCCTTTAAAACCATTAAATACATAACCATAATAAAGAACAACCCAGGATCAGTGTGAAAGTAGTTGACCACCAAGACCCTCCCCAAGATAATATTCAGTTCTACTCTTGGCTGATTTAGAAGTAATGAAAAGAAAATACACGTCTTTATTTATCTAGGCAAGTAATACTAGATGATCAAAGTCCAACCCCATAGAAAGAACCAATTTTTATTTTTTTGAGTGTCTATCAGAATTTAGCTATGCAGCAACCTGCATAGGATAGGTTATAAGCATATGGCCAGTAGCTTATATAACTGAAGAAGTAAGGACAATGCATCTGCTGCTATTATTGAAGAGTACAGAATAATAAGAAATTATATTATAATTAAGCATTACAGACATCAACTGACATAAGAGATGGAAGAAAATGAAAGAAAGTCGCTTGAATGGGTCAAATCACATGGGTTTGACCTCCTCCCACCCCAATTTCATCTCCTCACCTTTTATATCCATCTCTCACTTTCATCCTCACATGGTTCCCTCTTCATGTCTTGTCTTGGGCTTTGTATGCTACAGGAGTGGAACACAAAATTAACTGCAAATCATTAACTGCTGTGCATTTTTCTTCCCAAGGTAGTTGACCTTGTTTCCTCAGGAGTTTGAATTGGAAATCCATGACTTGTGGATGCGAACTTCCCCCACTGGACCCTAGAATAATAGTCTTCTTTGGGAATTTCAAGCCATGAGCAAAGAACAATTTACATTGTGAAAAATTCTCTTCTCTGAGGAATTTGGCAGTTAGGGGTGATTTATTACAACTGAGCCATGCTTGTAACAGACTTAAAAGTGCCTTCTGTATACATATGCATTCATATGCCTACATATGCAAACTAGGATTTATTTTAATTCCTTGGAATTAAATATTATTATGCTAGTTGAATAGAAATATAGAAGCATACTATTTGTTTTATATCCCCCCAAACTATCTACATAAGTAAGTGGAAATATTAATATTTTTAAAATCTAGCATAGATATAACAGTTAAGATTTCTAAGCTTGTCTGATTGATTGCTTAAGGGTCATTGTAATACAGTTGTTTCAGGGAGACAAACCATTACAAAATAGATTTCATGTCTATTAACTTTCAAATGATATTTGCTATTAAATGGGAAAGGGTGAGAAGGAATTAATAATTATTCAGCACCTAAATTCCCTTACTCACCAGGTGGTTTAAAGGTAGTCTATAACTACTTTTGTATAATAAAGATTTTTGCATTTAAAATAACAGCGAACATTTACTGAGAACTTATTACATACCAGACACTATTCCAAATATTAACTTGTTTAATATATAATAACTTATTAATGCTTATTCTAATTAATTCTACTTCTAATAACTAAATTCTTTTTTGTTTGTTTGTTTTTTAATTTAATTTATTTTTTTCCAGTGTTCCAGGATTCATTATTTATGCACCACACCCAATGTTCCATGCAATACATGCCCTCATTAATACCCACCACTGGGCTCACCCAAACCTCCACCCCCCCTCCCCTCCAAAACCCTCAGTTTGTTTCTCAGCATTCACAGTCTCTTATGGTTTGTCTCCCCCTCTGATTTCTCCCAACTCACTTCTCCTCTTCTTCTCCCAATGTCCTCCATGTTATTCCTTATGCTCCACAAGTAAATGAAACCATATGATACTTGACCCTCTCTGTTTGACTTATTTCACTCAGCATAATCTCCTCCGGTCCCATTCATGTTGATACAAAAGTTGGGTGTTCCTCCTTTTTGATGGAGGCATAATACTCTATTGTATATATGGACCATATCTTCTTTCTTAAAAATGAGGCAGAAGTCTATGTAACTTGCCTAAGATTATACAGTTGCAGTGGTGGAGTAAAAAATGAACCCAGTAGGTATGATCATATTCTATGCTCTTATGTTAAAACTATTTCATATGGACTTATATTTGCATGTATTAGAAGGCAAAACTATTTATATTTTTGCTTTGTTGGACTTTGCTAACACCAGAAAAATTTGTCATGATGTGGAAAAAAAATTGTTATGATGTAGAAGATTTTTTCTTTAGAGGAGAGAACGCACTGAGGTCATTTCAGGTATTTTCTTAGTTACTACAAAAAATTAAAATATAATTGCAGCCATGACATCAGAAGAGTTGCAGAACTAAATAGCTTTGAAGGTCAAGAAGGACCAATGATACTCTTGGTTCTTGGGTAACTTTTATCTTACTAGAAAGATTATGCTTTAAGGTTATCCTATTCCAAATGATGCAACTAGAAATGGATTCTTAAAAATAAGTATTTTAATTAAATGTATATAATTTTAAAAAAGAGTAATGAGGAAAGTCTATTGTTAAATAAAAACTATTTTCTTAGTAAGGAAAGATGTGAGCAAATTTGTGTATGTTAGGTGGGGTCAATCTAGTAAAAACTTACTTTGTGGTTTTAGATATATATAAAGAGTATACAAGTTTGCAAATTCTCTTCAGAAATAAATTACAAAAAGTTATTTAAAAAGGAAATTTAAAAAAAAAACAGCAAATTTAAGGGACTTTGAGTGCATTTTAAAATTTCTTGATTTTCATCGTCATTACCCAAGTCATTACATGCTCCTTTGTGCTGTAAGCTAGTGAGAAAACTAGTTGACTACTTCTTGCAGTTTTTCTGATAGTGCAGTGACATCTTAGAGGAGTGTGTTTTGACACACTCATTAACAAGATGGCAGTATATTTTCCCCTCATTATATCTAGTTGGTGGACTTGAGAACTTGTCTACAGGTTACTGCTTTTATAGAAATTGTAGGAAAGAAATTATTGATATATATTTGTTTAAATTATACATAGATACAAAACACAAAGCGTGTTAATAGGTGTGTACACACCTGGAGAGAATGTTTTGTCCTATGTTTATTATTTTAGGAAGGCTTTGATTTTGATAAGAATCTTCTATATCTATTTCTTTCTATAAATATTATTGTTGTACTTGAAGAGTTACAAACATAAGAGTCTTCTTCCCCAAGATTTTTTAGTGTGAATTAATTTACTATACTTAACAAACTTTATGATATATTTTTTAAAGATTTATTTATTTATTTATTTATCTGAGAGAGAGAGAGAGAGAGGGAGGGAGGGAGTGTGTGTGTTGGGTGGGAGGGAAAGGACAGAGAGGGAGAGAGAATCTCCAACAGACTCCCCACTGAGCATGAAGCCCAACTAAAGCTCAATCCCAGGATCCTGAGATATGACCTGAGCCAAAACCAAGAGTGGAACACTTAACCCACTTAGCCACCCAGGGACCCCTACAATATATTTTTAAATGATAAGTCTTTGACACTTACATAAAATATTTACATATAGAGAAAGTCACTACCTTACACTCAAAACCATCCTTCAAATTCCTTCTTCTCCATCACGATCACCACCACTATCATCACTTTTGTGTGTTAACTATCAACCATCATCAACTTCATTGTTCATTATAGCAGATTCACCAGCATTGCAGCTTTCTCCAAATACTTACCCTTCATAAACACCTATATGCAAGTGATCAATGTCAGGTATTTCCCAACAAAAGTGCGCACCCTTCTTTTTTTTACATATTTTAAGAAATAGACTTTGATTCTCTTCTTCATATTCATTTGTATTTTTCATTGGCTCTCCTTTCCATCCTTTCTATTTTCTCCCCTCCTTCTTTCCTTCATTTCATGGCAATTGTGACTGGAAAAGCCCCTCTAAAAACTTGACTGGAAATCAACTTTTAGGTTGTAGTTAGTACAGTTCACCTTAACAGTTAAATTAGAATCACAAAGTGGGTCATGATCTATAATCTGCGGTAACTACTAGATAGTGTCATCTTTCAGTGACAGCAAACATATGACAAATAAGGCACTCTAAATCTTTGTCTTATTTTTGCATGTCACTGAAGGAAAATGAAATTGCTTGAAAAATTCAGTGAACATGCTCTCCTATTACTAGGCAGTCTTCAGTTAATATTGTGCTACGACGCAAAAGAACTATAGAATGGCAAATGTGAACCTTTATACTGCATTAAATAACATTTTATGAACAGAAATAGAGCATATAATATGTGAGGCAAAGAGATAGAACATGAGAATGTGGAATAAGATGTAATTTATTTTCCTAAAATGGCTCTTGTCTATTATATTTCAGTTCCATCTCACTTTATAATAGATATTCTTATCAGACATTTATCTGCCATCACTTTCTGACATAATACACATCTTGTGATTTTCAATTTTATCACACAATAAACTTCCTTTATGTTCTCAAAAATAACATGAGTTAGAATTGACTAAAAATAATCCACAGTATTGCCATAGGTATTTCAAACTAGAAAACTGATTCTTTGTACTCTAACTAGCTATAAAGAATGGATTTTGGAGGACTTTGAAGCCTTCCACCAAAACATCCTCAATGAGTTTAATAACTTTTATTTATAGTTAAATTATAAACAGAATTTGTTCAGACTGTTACATGGAAACAAAAGAGCCAAAAAAGATTTCTCTTTACATTTCAGCTTCTTTTGGCAGTTTCTCCATATTAATAATTGTGGTTGATATAATATTGGAATTATAAAAATTCCTTAAGTTCCTTCATGGTGTTAATTTCTTCGTGATGCACTTTTAATTAAAATAGACAGTGACTTTCTGTTTGCTTCTATTACAAAACTAAAACATAAGCTGAATTTCAAAACATCACAGATGATTCTCTACTCAAATCCATCAAACTTGATAATGTTGTCCCATCTGTGAAATGTCTCTGTTTCTCTGACTTTATCTTTACAATCATCACCACCATCATGTTATTAATAACTTCTAAAATCCAGTTTCATCTAAAAAACCTTACCAGTAAAGAAATCACATCTGTCTTATCCCTCTCAATTAGTCCCGAAATACTCATGGGTCCTTCCTCATAATCTCTTACAAATGAAACTAAAATTATGTATTTTCCTATTTTTGGCATATTTAATCACTTTATAAAATGTGTAACAGCAAATAGGCATTATTTTGTCTGTAGATGGTTTATCTGAGTATACGGCAGATTCAATCTATTGGATTTCATGGGGAAAATAAACATTGAGACCATATACCCATTCTTTTGCCAAGCAAATTAAAAAAAAAAAAAGCCTACCAAAGTGACAATTGATTAGTGGTAGCAAATTACAAAATCATGCCCTTGTTATTTGCTCATTGTCTTTTTGTTTTCTGTCTCTGCATCATCTAAAGCTGAATGCAGCTTAACCTCTGTAGTAGTATAAATCTGTTTCAAGTAGTCTGATACTTAAGAAAGTTTTTATATGTACATCTATATGAATTCTACTTGCATAAAGAGTATAACTCTTGTGTCATACAACTAAGGCTTGAATTCTGATTCAAATACCACTAGCTTTGTTACCCTGAACATGAAACAGTAAAATGGTAATAGCACAAATTTCATAAATCTGCTGGGTAAATAAAAGAGATAAAGTACTTAGCACAATCAGTACCTGGCACATAGTACTTAAATATTAAATGTTACTTTTATGACCAAAGATAGAAAAATCTATTAACAAATAAAATGTTTTACATATAAATGTGTTGGTATATTTATTTTGTTCATTTATCCCATATATATGTGTTATATTCATATTCATATACATGAATGTGTCTTAAACTGAAAACTGCTATAAGGCAGAGACAAATCTTGAACTCTTCTTACAAACTATCTAATATAAAATCTCTATAATTAATTAATTTCATACCTATAGCTTTTTTTTTTTATTTAAATTCCAAGTAGTTAACATACAGTGTAATATTAGTTTCAGGTATAGAGTTTAGCTATTCATTACTTACATACAACACCCAGTGCTCATCAGAACAAATGCCCTCCTTAATGCCCATCACCCATTTAGCCCATCCCCCCACCTATCTCTCCTCCAGCAACCCTCGGTTTTTTCTCTATGGTTGATCATACCAATAGCTTTTATATGGTGAGAATAAATACACAAAGCCCATTTTTTCCCCAATAAATTATAATTATACTCTAAGAGAAATATATTTGACCTTCTATAAAAGAAGAAACTTCTAGCATATTTCTAAGGAAGACAGATTACCTAAAAATACTATGGGACTCTACTTGTATTCATCATTACCCAGTACTATTATTAAAACTTCAAATTCAATGTTATGGATTCAAGTGCTTTTCATGCAGAACATTTTAAAAATATTTATGTATTTAATGAATTCAAGGTAGAAAAGTTTTCAGAAAAGCAAGATAGAAAAAACAAAACAATTGCTTGAACACACTTAAAATTTTCATAATATAGTGCCATGAAAACTGGTACAGAATTTAAAAATCGTGGCAGACAGCCAAAGAGTTTGCAATAACAGGAGTTTTAGTTAATTAGAACATTCGATTGGCAATGTTCTGGAATGTGTTTACTTTAAGTGAAATATATTACTTATTGTTTGAAATTCATTAATTCTTAGAAACAAACTTCACAAAATTTATTACATATAATTGAATTCCACTACAGAATAACCTTGAGAAAATTTATTTTGGAAATCAAGCAAACCAAGATTTTATTTAAAGCTATCATAAAACTTGGTAGTCTTATTTTATTTTGTTTTGTTTCAATTATTCTTTTATTTTATTAAAATATTAAGGTCACTTTTCATTCACCCAGTTTGGTAAGAAGTCTGGTTATCAGTCACATTTGGACTTTTTCTTCAATGGTGTAAGATTATATGTGCCTGGAGAGCTACAGACCTGGCCTGGTTCCTAGTTCCTGATGGTAACCATCACTGATATAACTCCTTTTACAAAATACCACTGAATTGCCCTCTACCCATCATCAGACAAGATTTTTTATGGCAGTCAGTTATGATTCTCCCCAGTAACCCTGTTTTCTGACTGTAGGTCTGTCACAATGGGGCATTGATTCTGACTACAAGGCAAAAGCTTCGCATAAAAAGGTTGCCATCCCCTACCAGAGTATTGTGTGTATGAGTAGAAATTAGCAAAATCACTGTTTTGTGAAACCTTTCACCTAATACAGTAGCCTGGAAAGGCTTGAGAAAGTTCTCTTCTCCTTTGGTATTGGACCACTCTCTTCTTAAAGCACTTAACTGGGAGCTGTTTTATGGCGGTTCAATAGTACAAAGAAGTTTTTAATCCTCTTTCCACACCTTCTAACATGTCATTTTGAAGTGCTTTAAAGAATGACTCTTCCTGGAAAGGGAAGCAGGAAGATAAAATCGCCCCGAGGTTTTTTTGTGTTTGGTTTCGGTTTTGTTTTTTAATCTGCTATTTCGGAGCAGGGGAAAAAAAAATAAGGTCACGATAAAATATCTTACAACACAGATCTGATCATTGCAAAGAAGTATTAACTACTCATTGCTAAAAAAAAAATAGGGTAAAATGGGATTAGGGCCCAGATACTAATTTTGTTAAAACGTTTCCTCTGTTCACTGGTTTCACTGCTTTTGAAGCACTCTTGATTGAAATATGAAGCAGAACATATACTGTAAATATAAAATAAGTGCTGATACCAGATGAAATGTGCTGTTATCCACAGATAGTCCATAGTTTAGGGTATTTATATAAAGGATTCTTGTCCAATATGGAAGTCATTTTGATATGTAGGTCTTGAATATATGTTCATGGACGAGAGTGTAATCTCTGATATTAGTATGACTTGGTTTCTGCTTCTCTTCTCTGCCTGCTACACACTTCTGTGTTAGGAGTAGAGATACAGCATTGGATAGGAAAGAAAGTTCCCTCTTCTCATGGAGCCTACAACCTGTGAGGAAATCTATAATGAAAAGAAAATCATACATAACAATGAAATGACACATTGTAACAACCAATGTGGGGATGATGCTGTGGGGAGGAGGTAAGCTTTAGACAGGAAGGTGAACTCAGGAGAACATTTCCTGTTGAAGTAATATCTGAGCTCACAGTTGCAGGAACACAAAGAATCAGACATATCCATGTAGGGATTATAGCATTTTAGAGGAAGGGAATGGTAGCAAGTACAAAGTCATTGAGGTAAGATGAACTTTACATGATTGAGATAAAGAAAGGAACCTAGGCCAGCCCCACTCTCTTAAAGTAAGGGGAGGCTACCAAGACATGAATTTGGAGACAGAAAGAAGAACCAGGTCATATGGCATTTTATAATGCAAGGACAGGAATTTGTATTTTAACTGTAAAGGTGATTTATTATAATGCTTTAATCAGGGATTTTTTTTTTATGTTATTTTTTGTAGTTAAGGAATGGATTGTAGAAGTGTAAGGATGGGAGCAGGAAATCTGACCAGAGGATGATGTTGACTTGGGCTAGAATAATGGTAGTAGACATGGAGAGAATTAGACAGTAGATCTTGCAGTTGAAGCTAATAGCCCTTCCTGATAGATTCAATGTGTATTATGTTGAAAATGGAGAAATTAAAGATTACCCAAGGTTCTGGATTCACATTCACACAAGTGCTTTGGGTACTTGATTGAATGTGGATGCTGTTTGTTTGCCTGAGAAACTCAAAGATAACAGGAATATGGTATGGTAAAAGGATTAAGAATTGGTTTTGGTCTTTGCATAGTAACACATTTAAACCTATAAGAGAACTACTATAATCAGCATTTGACAAAAGTTAGGAAACTTTAAAAGACAAAACAAAAAACAAACAACAACAACCACAACAACAAAAAACTTGCCCATGTCACATAGGTAGTCGTGGATAGAGCTAGGATTTTAACTGGATTGACTCCAAACACACAGAATCTCTTTGAGTAAAATCACCATGTGGAAGTGGTGGAGGACATGGGAAGAAGGAGTAGGTAGGGAGAGGGTTATAACCACAAAGTGAAGGAACAGAAATCAGCAACAGAAGACACAGTCCCTAAGGGAGTTAGCTGTTATTAGCCCACCCCACCAAATAGTCTGTTTGGTAAATATCCCCTGGGTGAAGACCTGCATTTGATATTTTTGTTGCTACATCATAATACCTATTCTTTGAACTTACAGTTCAAAGGGATTTTTAGAACCAGAAGCAATCTTCACTTTGAGCATTATCTCCCTGTTTTCTGGGGACTCTACAGAGGCACTGGAGACATATACTTGCTCAGAAAAGAGAGAGCTTTTATAATTTCCAAGTGTAAAAATGAGCAATTTAGAAAATCAGAGCTTTCATTTAAATGTTATATCAATTTAGTATTCATAATAGAGAAGTTACTGTATGCATTACGTACAGAGAATAGAAACTACTGTACGCATAGGTAAGTAATTTTAGTGCTTATTCACAATTCTGCTAGGTCACATGGCCTTCACTTCATGGCCTGCACAGTGTCCTCTTTTGAATGAAGAAATAAAAATTATCCAAAGTGGTGAAAAGTTCTGCAATGCAGACACATTTATTTCAGGGCAATAGATGGAGCTAACCAATGAGTTTCACTTCTGTTTATGAGTCAGGAACTATTGATATTGAGTGTTTATAAATGGGATCAGCTAGATACCTAGACTACCACCTACCATATTGGTACCGGTGGTGCAAATGACAGACTAAAAAGGGTTAAACAAAAATGGAAGAACAAATTAAAAGACTATCTAAATAAATGGATAATTTCTCTGACATTCTCTTGCATTTCATGCATGAGCTCTGTGCAGTGAATAGATCAACACGTTTAGTTTTCAATTCAGTAGCCGAGGTTTGTTATGAAAGTTGAGTAATACAGATGGTAGGCAATTATTCATGCTGCATCAGAAAGCCACTATGAAGACCCTATTAAAATACAGCTGTTGATTAGTAATCATGGTTTCTGGAAAAAAAAAAAAAAAACTTGGTAAAAAATGAAATCCCCGGTGGGTTCAAATGCTTGTTAATGCATCAGGTTAAGGCAAGGTTAAGATGTCAGTATTATTAACTACAAGATCAAATGACCTGGGTCCTCATTTCCCCCCCTTAAAGTCTGCTAATTTAAACCAGTGCTTTTATTATGATTTTATTATGATTATATTATTATTATCAATGTGCCTTTCTAGCATATTACAACTCTCATGTAGCTGTACAGTAACTATGATGTTTCTTCTTTTTAAAAAAAGAGAACCCTGTCTCTTCCTTGTTAAAGCATTCATTTAATTGGATTTTGCTTTTAAGGGCCTTGCTAAGTCATAGTACATGACTGCAGTTGATGACAATCAGCACATAGTGCAACAATAAATTTCATTGTTAATAATAATGACTTAATGAGAGCTCAATATGAGGGGAATACCTCCAAACTTGTACCTCGTAGATCATCTCTAATTTTTCACAATAACATGCCAACGTGTTATAGATTGAATTATGTGTTCCCCTATGCCCAAATTCATATGTTGAAGACTATTTGGAGATAGAGATTTAAGGAAGCAACTGAGATTAAATGAGGACATAAAGGTGGGACCCTAATCCAATAGGACTGCTATCTTTCTAAGAAGAGATAGAGGATACCAGGAGTGCACATACCCAGGGAAAAAGACCACATGCAGACGCAGGAAGAAGATGGCTATCTGTAATCAAGAAGAGAGGCCTCAGGAGAAGCAGAAACCCCTGACACCTTGACCTTGGATTTGTAGCCTCTAGAACTGTGAGAAAATATGTTTCTGCTACTTAAACTACCATGTCTATGGGATTTTATTTTGGCAGCCATAGCAGACTAATACTACACAAAGAAAAGATCAGTGTGACTATTTGAAAGAAAAGAGAATTGCCCATTAAAGCTCAGTCTGGACCATTCCCACTGAGGGCCTGTTACAGAAATCAGCTCTAGCTGGATCAATTGAAGGCTTTTCTGATTTCATAGCCTGGGTTGATCCACTATATTTACAAATGTTCTCTTAGAGCTGAAAGTTACTCTAATTTAATCCCAAGCACTCTTGACGTATATGGAATTTGAGATAAGGAAGTAAATATGTGAGCTTTGTTCTTCTTTTTAAAATAATGTGATGTTTGATTCTACTTTTCTGGCTCTCCCAAGTCAGATGAGCCTAGGGCTCTTGTGTATTTTGAAAGGATTTCGATTATTTCCCTCACACTTTCAGTGCACTAATATCTAGTAGTCACCTACTATGTTCCTGGGAGTATTCTATTATCATGGATGCTACAAATAAGACATAAGCCTGTCGTAAAGATCTCCAAGGTGCATTGTTCTATGGGAGGAATAAACACAAGAGCAAGTCATTAAAATATTCTCTGGCAGTGCAACTCACAGTGTGGTGCATGATCTCACACCAACTTGCAATATCTTACTGGTCTACCATGCGATTAGCACAAAATGTGAGAAGGAACACGTAGAAATTTCTACAGTGATGTGGCATAAGTACAAAAATCCAATCTTTTTGTGTGTGTATATTTATAAAAATATTAGTCTGGTCTGTGATGAACAGGGAATTAAAATAAGCAAACAGACATACAAAAAATAGTCCATTACCACAGGTAGATTGAGAAGTTCTGTTCTATGTGATGTCTGTGTTTCCCTCATCTTGAAGAGAGAAGATGGAAAAAAAATTCAAAACACGTGAGCTTTTTATAGACAATTGTCCACATATTATTTTTTTAAGATTTTATTTATTTATTTGACAGACAGAGATCACAAGTAGGCAGAGAGGCAGGCAGCGAGAGAGAGGGGGAATCAGGCTCCCCACTGAGCAGAAAGCCCAATGTAGGGCTTGATCCCAGGACATCAGGATCATGACCAGAGCCGAAGGCAGAGGCTTTAACCCACAGAGGCACCCAGGCACCCCAATTGTCCACATATTTTTTATTGAATTTACTTCCACTTAGGTTAAGATGAAATAAAATTAATATTATGATTGTGGTCAGCTTCTGAGTGTATTTTATTTTAAAGTAAAAGAAGAGAAAAAAGATTCTAAGATGACTTTATACAGATTGAGTAACTTTCTTACTTGTGTTAGTTATCTTTTGCCTCAATTAAAAAAATAAAGCAATTGAACTTAGTACTTTGACACCCATTCCCCTCGCTTAGTTTTACAAGGATTTAAAATAATTTTCCAGGAACCATTGCTTCTTTTATTACAGTTTAACAGGGAGATGGGCAGGTCAGGAACTGGATCTCTTTTGAAGATTAGAGTCAGGTGGGAGCTTCCAGATACATTTTTTTGAAGTAC
Source organism: Mellivora capensis (assembly GCA_004024625.1). Taxonomy (NCBI): domain Eukaryota; kingdom Metazoa; phylum Chordata; class Mammalia; order Carnivora; family Mustelidae; genus Mellivora; species Mellivora capensis. The sequence continues at coordinate 120,349 of PISX010000413.1, read as the reverse complement.
ATTTTAATTTTTTCAAGTACTATGGGGCTTGGATTCTTGGTCTACGTCATTATTATTTTCTTGAATTTTCAGTGGTTTGATAGAAAAGAAATTTTAATGTAAAATTATAAGTGGGAATGGAAAGGTTTGGATGAACTAGTCCAGAAAATATTTGTCAATCCAGTGCAGAAAAACAATGCAAAGTTAAAAGGTGTTATGAATCGTCTTGGTGCCATACAGAAAGAAATAATTAACTTATATGTTTATAAGTAGAACAAAGTTCAAAATATTTAACATACACCTTTGGTAAATTTACAGAAAAAAAATTAACACAATGAATTTATATGTGAATCATGCCCATAGATACCCAATTACTAATAAACTTTTATCCCTCCTCAAGAATTTCTATCATACCTAGTCTAATCTAAAAAAGCAATTGACTTTTGCCAGTTCTATTAAAAAACTGGTATACCACCTTTCCAGGCAGTGCAATCAGCTTTCTTCTTTTATTTCCTCTTTCTACAAGGGAGAACTTGTTTTGTTTTCCTTTTCTCTTGGCAAAACAGAATAGAGTATAATTGCAACTCCCTGCATGTGCCTAGAATGAAATCCTTATGGAGGATTCTTTCCCATTATAAATTAATCATTTTCTAGGACCTATTCTTTTCCAAGTTTTCTTTTTCCATGGAAGAGCTTATAAATTCCAATTTAAATTTAGGACATAATTGGTTTCTTTATTAGTTTTTGTGGTTTTTTTGGTACAATTGCAGGTATTTTTCAAAGGGAATAGCCTTTTTTTCTTACGTGCCAAGATTCATTTAACTTTGAAATGTCAGAATGTTTGAGCAGGACCTTGGCATTCTTAATGTGGATATATGAATAGATTCTTCAAGAAAAACATTATCAATTTTGTTCCTATTTTTAAATTTAATTGAAAAAAAACCTTATCTAGTTATGACCTAAATCCTGAAGAAATTGAATGTCATTATGTAATATAGATGAGAAAGTTTATCAAAGTTATAATATTTTAATTTCTATAAATCACATGCAAAATTCTGGAAGTAACAGATGACTATAATTAAACATTATGATGTCTCTTTTCCTTTTACCAATGTATTGTAACACACAAAGGAAGAGAGAGCCTGGAGATGGGGCATATTAAGTGGCAATTAATGAATAGTTCTCCCATTTGGGAGGAATTATGAAAATTGAAGTTTTTCTATATTAGGACTCAGTTTAGCACCTTGGGTCTATCCTTTATTATATTCTGAAATCTGGAAACTTGCTTACACCTTCTGACTCTCAAGTTGGAAGTAATAAATCTACCAGTATTGTTATGAAATTTAAGTGAGGGAAAACATGAGCACACATACTGTAAACTGGAAGACTCTATGTAAATGTCGATTATACTTGCATTTTTGATGCTTATGTCTACTCCTTCTCCAGGTAAAACTTGAAACATTTAAGTATATTCTGACCTAGGGGGAAATGTGTATATTTTACTTTTGAATTATTGACAGTACAGACTGCATATTTGCTAGAGAAATTAAACCACCACTTAGTGTCTTTATTTACACTGATCTCTGAAATAATGGATGTCTTCCTCTGTCATTTTTTTTTCTTTGTGAACCAGAATATATGTATTTTCCATGGATTGATCAGCTGCCTTCTTGATCATATTGATATATTCGTCCTTTACTACCAATTTATTGCATTTTTTTTCCCCCAGACACTGCTTTTCATTGGCACTGTAATCATAGGCAAAGATTTGGGATCCAAAATACCTGAGAGGTCGAAAAATACCAATAGGTCTCCAAATCTAATGGAAGGCATGTTTATTAAGGTCTCCTTTCTCCCAGCAAGCTGGCATTCTTTGGGACCTAGGGCAATCTAGAAAAGGCAAACCTCTGTCTGCTTGCTAAGAACTGGAAGAATTCCATTGCCTCATTTAACAGAGAGACTCTACCGACAAATCACAATCTTTTCAAAGAAGTGCATTTGACCCAAGATTATATATGTCACAGAAACATTTTCTCTCCTAATGTAACACAGCAGGATCCTAGATTCTGGTCCCCCTTTTCTGCTGAGCTTTATCAGTTTTATGATTTCCATCACTTACAACATACTGACTTGAATTCTCAGTTTCTAACCATCTCAGACTGGTGGAATAAAGGTTAACATTATGCTTTTGAAGACCACAATTTATGGTAATCTTTCTTAGATGTGTACATGTGCGGGTTAGGGTGGGAATTCATTTGTGAATCTATTGGAGATGACCTTAATAAAAAAATCTATAGACCAAAACCCTGTGAATGGTTCTGCATTATTTGAAAATAATTACCAGCAAATAAATGTGAATTTGCATCTATTGACTATTCCAGCTGACAAAGCTTCCTCCTATTTCAGGAATCTTTCACTTGCTTCCTTGTACCTGATAAATCCTCCTATCCCCCTCCTCACCATCCCAACCCTCTGGCTCATCCTTCCTCCTGCATGTCTTCCTCATACCCATCCCTAATCACTCCCCCATGTCTAACACCAGATCTAGAAATTCCTTCTTTGTACTTGGTAATCTGCTTAAGGATTTCCCTGATCACTCATCTTCACTCAACTCTCAATGATAGAAAAGCAGTTAATTTAGTCTAAAATTGTACACTTTTCATTAGGTATTTACAGAATATAGCCTTCATTAAGGTATTTACAGAATATAGCCTTCATTAATATAATCTGTCTTATTCACTGTTGAACTGTCAGTATCTAGAAGAAAGTTTAGCATATAATGGTTCCCAATATATACTGTTATTGAATAACTAAATGAATTCAAGTTCTTTTGACTTTAAGGAAATGTCAGATTTCCCCCAAAAGAAGGAGGATAGATAATTAAGTAGTTCTTCTTCTTGACATTGTATTGGGGTTGATTTATTTTGAATATATAATCTCTATAACTTAAATCATGCTAAAGGAAAGATTATGGGCTATGCCATAAAAAAAATGCTACATCAACTTATAGTTCCATTATTTATAAGCTACGTGGCCTTCAAAGAGGCACCTATGTAGACCACAGTTTTTCCATCTGGATATTGGGAAGAATAATATTTTCATTAATAATATTTATGAGACTTTATGTATGAATATTCTTTTCTAGTCCTGATCTCACTCAAAACTCAAGATTCTTAGGTCAAACTACCTTCTTGAAATTTCCACTTGGATATCTAGTTGACATCTCAAAACAGAATTCCCTAAGCTGAATTCAGTGATTTCCTCACTTAGTTTTCTCTATAATCTTTCCCACCTCATTATATGGCTACTCCATTTCACTACTTGCTTCACACAAAAACCTTGAAGACACCATTGTTATTGTGGGTTTTTTTTAATCTTTTTAATCTACATGTAGCCTTTAAAATAGCCTTTTCTAAGTTTAAGATGTATCCAGAACTCAACTACTATTTGTCAAAATCCCCCTTTCCCCTGGGTTGTACAACTGTAGAAGTTTGGGCATCCTCACTACCGAACCACATTACCCTCCATCAAAATCCTCCTTGCTCTTTTCATTTCAGTCATTAATTTTCTCACCTTACCTTGAACAGTGTTAAACACCTCATACTTCAGGACCTTTTTCCTGAATAATCTTCTCCAGTTAGCTATAGGACAAACTCCTTCCTGTCATCCTCTTTTCTGCACACACATCACTTTGTCAGAGATGTTTGACCTGCTATGGCAGAATATGTTGAAACCCTAATGCAACGATGTTTGGAAGTAGGGCCTTTGGGATGTCATTAGATCATGAGAGTGGAGTTCGCATGATGACATTAGTGTCCTTATAAGAAGAGGAAGAAAGCTAACACTTTCTCTCTTTGCCATGTGGGGACAGAACTAGTAGATATCCATCTCCATTCCAGAAAGAGAGCCCTCACTAAGAACCAAATCTGGGGGCACTCTGATCTTTGAATTCCTACTCCAGAACCATTAGAGATGTTTGTTGTGTAATCCAGCCTGCCTGTGGTAAATTTTTATAGCATTTCAAGTCAACTAAGACACTACTCTATATAAAGTAGCATACTTCCTGTCATCAGTCTCTATCCCTGATTTATTCTTTCATAAACTTAAAACAGACCGATCTATTCAATATGATTTGATTATTTATTTACTATATGTTTTCACCCAGTAGAACATAATCTCCTTGAACTTAAAGACTGTTTTATTCACTGCTTAGGATAGTGACTGGCTCACAACAAGTACACAATAGTTTTTTGAATGAATGAATGAATGAATGAATAAATAAATGAATGATCATTTTGGCACTTACAAGGTTCTTAGTAACTAACATACTTTATCATAATAATCACTTTCAGGCTAAAGGATATCACAAGTTTCCATTCTAAAGATATATCAAAGGATATCATGTTTTATTTTTCAAATAAAACTGATTTTCAAATTAGCTTTTTAACTAATGATTATCCTTTATGATAAGTACTAATTCACATGTTTATCTTTCTCTGTGATGAATCTGATTTGACTCACAGATAATAACTATCTGTGGAGAATATGTGAGCCACAGTATGTGATTCCTCAAGACTAATCATATTCTTCTATATGTTTTAATCAGAGGTTACATTTATAGTTAGCAATTCACAAGGAGACAAGTTAATTATAATTTGTTTCTCTTTCACGTTTCTTTGTGTTTATCAGATATGAAACTTAAGTGGAATTCTTATATATTATTAAGAAATATCTACTGTAGGCAATCTTTCAAAATTATATTTAAGATTAAGATATTCTGATACAGGCACTTTTCCACAAAATTCAAATGGAACTCTATCACCTCAATCCTAAGTATGCTATATCTCCCTTATTTTCTTAACGGATCACTGAGAAATCTAAAAAAAAATAATAATTTGATTTATCATGAAACTTTTGAGTATGGGCCAAATCTTTAATTCCAGTAACATCACAAAATAGCATTTTTACCTTTTTTGCTATCTATATATTGTATCAATTTTGTTGGCGTAGAGTTGCTCATAGTATGTTCTTATAATTGTTTGTATTTCTTTGGTGTTGGTTGTGATTTCTCCTCTTTCATTCATGATTTTGTTTATTTGGGTCTTTTCTCTTTTCTTTTTGATAAGTCTGGCCAGGGGTTTATCAATCTTATTAATTCTTTCAAAGAACCAGCTCCTAGTTTCGTTGATTTGTTCT